>JANQBM010032960.1:0-10797 GCA_025594535.1 Erythroxylum domingense | reverse complement strand
TTGCGCATCTTGTATGTTTTCGGTAATACATCGTTTTGTGTTATGGTCTTTTCTGCAGCGTATTGTGAATACTTGGGTCATACGTGATCCAACACTGAGAACTCCACCCCAAATTGATTAGTGCTCTATCTAGTTTTCTAGCTATTTAGAATTCACCATATTGCTTATTAGATCAAGTAAAATTCGTACCACTAAAGTTTAGATCATACAGACCACACTCCTTAACACACTTCCTAAAGTCTCTCATCCCAATAATAGTCGAGGACCTAAGAGTTTCAGCTTCATGCATAACAAAAATTGCATGAAAGTCTCCAACTATAAGCCACGGTTGAGTCCTAACAATGAGTTTGATATTGGAAAGGGCTAACCAAAGGTTTTTCCTATGATTTGAATTATTCGCCCCACAGATACAAGAAAAAACTAGAATCACAATTTATAGAGGACACCTCCAAAAGGATCAACTGATTAGTAGTAATAAGAGGAGAACATAAGAATTTATTAGGGTTCCAAGCTACCACTAACCTGGCACACGAAGCTTGATCTGAATTACTACATAAATGCCATTTAGGAAACAAAGAAGAGCAAATATTGTTCAAGAGGAAATGAGACTTGATCCTAGATTCTATCAAACACACAAAAGAAACTGACATCATTTTAAAATAAGACTTGAGAGCTAACTATTTTTTTGTTATTGTTGAGACCTCTAATATTCCAAAAACCTAGATCCATAATTCTATACATAAGACAAGACCTACTACTATTGTTTTCTTCTAGATTTTCTGCTTTTCCTAATGGTAAAAACCCCCTCTGCCTTCCAATAAACCCTGACTCTGAGAATTAATAGAATTATTTAGAACCATATCAGATTTAGGAGAGGTAATAGAATTAACTGCTTTGCTTACACCAGGATAGTTAGCATCTTTAAGGCTTCTATTAAAATCATTCTGCTTTTGCTGCATTTTTTTGCCTTTGCTCTGCTCATTTAGATTTTCAGCAATTCTGCTCTCCTTAGGACTAACTTATTCTTTCTCTAGAGTTTTCTCCTGGTCTCCCTCCATCTGTTGAGTTTCACCTATAGGAAGTGAGCAATTCTCTTTGCCCAATTCCTGTTGAGACCCAGTCTCAAACATACGACCAATAGGTTTCCATGTCCTCTTTTGTGTAACCTTCTTAGGCTTCTATTCATATTTGATTGAAATCTCCCTAAATGTCACTTTTCTCTCTTCATTATAGGTAGCCAATTGAAAGGACAAAGGCTAGCTCCTCTCCAATTCTAATTCAATATATATTCTAGCATATAGGATTTTAGACATTCGGGCTGTATAGGAATCCATAAGCAGAGGTTTTCCCATGGCACTAGCAATCCTACTCGATCCCTCGTTGGTCATATATTCGCAGGGAATATTATGAAACCTTATCCAGACATGTGCATATCTAATATCCTCCTATTTCCTCATGTTCAAACTCTATTTGTGTAAGAACAAAGGCTTCCCTTGGATATGCCAAGGGCCCTTCTCTAGCACGTCATTCATACCACATTCAAAATCAAACTTAAATAGAAACTTGTTCGAGCTGGTCACTAGAATTTCTGTCAAACCACATACTAACCAAGGTTTAGAAAGGGCTCTATACACTATTAGAAAGGCAAGTCGCTTACTAATGAAGAATCCGATCAAAGAATGACAAAATTTGGTTGCTCTTTTCAGTGCTAACTTAGGTGGTGGGATAATAAGGATTTGGTCATCCTTAACCTCTGGGGGGTAGAAGGACAATTTCTTGACATTTGATGGTTCCTCCACTGACTCGGCTACTATAGTTTTCCAAATTTTTAGAAGAGATTTCACCAAAGCTCTACAGTCCTGAGTGGTTAAGGGAACCTCTAGACCATTCTACTTATGAATCGAATCAATATGATGTTTCAAACCTTTGGCTATTTGAACAAAGGCAAGGATTGGGCGATTTAGGTCAACGTTTTGAGAATTAGGTTTTGAGGAAGGTGATAAAGGGGATTTCTAGTAGATGGCACAAGGATTTGGGTTAGGGATGTACGAGAAGTAGACGGTGGAGAAGAAGAAGAAGAAGCCATAGAGGAGGGGTCAAAATCACACTGATGATCTTCAAATTAATAGACTCTCAGTTGTCACTCTCTCTCACAGCACTCTCACAAATTCAGTTCATACAATGACTCCCCATCACTTTGTTGAAATTTAGTGATCTATTTGATGATTTTTGTTGTCTTAATCAAGGGAAAACACTTAGTCAAGAAAGCTTGGGCTAGTTGCTCCTAAGTAGTGATTTAGCTTACAGTGAGTGAATTGTACCAGGCCTTTTCCCAATCTCTCAAGGAAAAGAAAACGATCTTAGCCTCATAGCATCATAAATCATCCCATTAAACCTAAAAGTATAAAAATTCTCTAAGAAATTTGCAAGATGGACATTAGGATCTTCGATGTACAGCCCATAAAACTGCACACTGCTCTGAAGTATATTGAGGAGTGTCGACTTAATCTTGAAATTATTGGCTTGAATTCTTGGCCACACAACTCCTTGAGGAATGAAACCTGGCCTCATAAAATCCATCAATGTCCTCTCAAATCCTCCTTACTCTCCTTCTTTTGCCATATTCATTTGTGTTTTGTCTTGACATCTAACTTTTTTTAGCTCTCTTTCATGCCTTGTAATATCTAAAAACTCTTCTTAACTAAGCTTGTTAGACCTTTTTGTGCTCCCTGTGTTTATGCACCTGCAAAAACACAAGGAAAGTATCAAACACTCTTAAATCAAAGTCATCTAAACTAAACAGGATGCCAAACAAAACAATCCCCAGCAACGGTGCTAAAAACTTATTGCTTGCAAAACAAATTACTTATTTTATGTTAAAAACCATAAGTATATGGGTCATTACTTGTAATAAAAAGAAAATATTGTCCCACAAAGATTGTGCTTAAGCACCACTTAATTCAAGTTGTGCTTTATTTAAGATTCAAATTTGAATAATAATTGAAAACTAAACTAAACCAAAACAAACTAACAACAATCGAATAATTTAATGACAAAAATCCACTAAGAGAATCAATCAAGTTATGAGAGAGGGGATTTAACCTATCATTAATGATAATCTAGCCTTTCATGTGTTTATAGGGTGTCAGTTTTAGACGATCATAGGGTTGATTAGTCTCTCTTGAGTTATAACCATTCCCTAAATTATAAACCCTAATCAAATTATGGACTTTTAATCTCTCAATTCACAAATTACCCATAATTCTAATTAGTTCCCAAGCTCTCTAATAAACAATCGAGTCTTACATAGGATCTCTCTCCATAAAATTACTAACTAGATTGATTAAGTGGTCAATTAGATCGTCTAACTCTCGTTAATCTAATCTAATCATTTTTATCTGGTTCACCCTATCAGATTGTTATCGAAACATACAAATACATTAATTAATCACAACATCCAAATCAAGGAAACACAATTTAACTAGATTAACATTAAAAATAAGCAAAATCCCAAAGGAAAATTTCGAACATCATGAACAATTTAAAATCCATATCCATACAACCCATCTCAATCTCACATATTGAATGAATAAAAAGATAAAAGGGGAGAAAATGAAATTCAAGTTGGATGATTCAAGAAAGCAGCAGCATCAGAAGATCACCTATTTGGGGAAGCTTTAGTTTCGGAACCCTTCCTCTTCTTCCTCTTCTTCCTCTCTCTCTCTTCTTTCTCTCTCTCTTTTGTGTTTCCAAATGTAGGTAGAATGTAGACTCCATTTTAGGGTTATATCATAATCCTTTTATATTCTTTACCAATTAAGGTAACTCTATTGTCTTTTCAAGGTCCAAATGTCCAAAATGTCCCTCAAAAACTCGAATCTAAAAGTAACTCCACGTCTTTCTGCACACAGGCCATAATCATGGCCTTTAGTGCATGGTTGTGGCCTGGTTATCTGCTCTTTGTCACGATCATGGCATGTCCTAATTGTGGCATATTTTCCACTATCGTGGCCCTATGTTGGTGCTTCTGTCATGATCTTGGTAGGTCCCCAATGATAGTGTCCTTGTGTTTTAGTTTGAGTCCCCTCCAAAACTCTTTCGAATGCCCTGAAACACTAACAAATTTATCACAGCATCTCATATATATAAAATTGAAGCTCAAAAAAAGGTTCTCACCCAAAGAACACTTAAAACATAAACGTTTATGAAATAACACAATTCTTAAGCTATAAACACACTAAAAAATCAACTCAACCACTAAACACATATCAAATTACCTATAAAAATACAATACAATCTACACTTATCGATAATGTTGACTAGGTGATGTGTATTGCCAATATTAACACTGTATAACAATTTCATCTTCTACTTAAAAAACTACATTTTCTTTAGCTAAGTATATTGTTTAATACCAATAATATAAGTTATTAGTGTTTTTCATATACTTTCATGGTATGTGCTTAATTGATTATACATTTAATCCATAACACCTACTGATTATTGGTATGAAATGCTTAAGACATTTACTTTAGTTCACAATTAGTTTTAGGTACAATTTGGAAGCGAAAGAGCTAAACTGAAAAGCACAATATTTGAGCTATCTTGTTGAGATTTACACTCACTTGTCTTCATTGAACAAAAAGAAGAAGAATTAAAGCAAGAGGAGACAAGAAAATGCATAAAGATGAAGAGTACATGTGAAAACATAAAACAGGAAGAGAACTGGAAATTTCTCCCGTCTATGAAAACTTTGTCATAGGTTGTCATAGGTGTGACACTTCATACACGCCCATAAATGATATGTCATCGGTGTGACACCCCCATGCACGCTCATGACTCACCTGCATGCCCGTGACACCATAAAACCCATCGGTGAAATGTTGCCAACTCACTCAAAAACCTAGTTTTGAGTATAAATACATCATTTTGTGACAGTATAAGCGATGAATCGTTTGGGGAAATGTTTTAAGGGTTTTAGGAGGACGAAAAGAGGCAAAGGTTGACACCCTTAGAGTTGAACGGATAGGCTTCGGTTTAAAGGTGATATCGACGTTGAAGAACCTAGTTAAGCATTTCTCTCATTGTTTGTTATTCTTTCTCTTATGGATTGATTATGTTATCATATGTTTAAGGTTTAGGTGTTATGTGAAAATGATTGAATGCTCTATTTGATTATTTTTATGTAAGAACCCATTGCTAGAATTTTAATATAATTCATAATTGTTATGTTGAGATTTGTTTGTGGCAATTAATGGTTTTTAATCATTAGGGATAACATAACCTAGGTTAAATGACAAGCTTGTGTGGTTGTTCCCTTGATTAATCTGTTTTCCTAATTCGTAATATGGCTATCCAATTACGTCTGGAGAGCTTATTCTAGGTTGTTTGATAACTGGGTTTAGTTAACGAGCTCTTTTTAATTAAACATGAGCTAAGGAAAAGCTGAGTTTAACAGAGTTTATTATTAACCTATGATTAATAGTAGCTATGAGAGGTATAATAACAATAATTCAATGAAACATGTTCAACTATATGTAGGTCAAGATTGAACTGATGATAGGGTCCCCAACGAATTCATCACTCTCATCATTTTTAGGATATTTGGTTTAATTTTCTTTTATTAATTTAGTTTCATTTTATTTTCTTATATAAAAACCAAAATCAAATCGCCCATAACCTAAAAAGTAATTATTTTCATTTCAAAAGCTTTACAAACACTCTCCATAAGATCAACCTAGACTCACCATTGTTACAGTTGTAGGTCTAGTTATTTTAAGTAGTGTTACAATATGCTACATCAATTTTCATGTTGTTATCGAGAAATGTGATGTTTTAGTTTCTGTTCTTGATTTTAATTGGTGTCTTGTACATATTTATTTATAATTAGTTTCTTTTCAATTATTTTTTTATCTTTTCACTTTTTGTTTAGTGCTTGTGTGTTAAAAAAAAATACATGGATGGAAGTAATTTTTTTTGTAACTCATATTCCCAATCCTATAGCTCAGATTGGAATGACCATATTAACTTTAGTTATGGATGAGATAACTAGCACAATTACTTCCATGATAGTTTGCAGGATGCACAACAATTCCCATATAGACTAGAAGCTTCTTATTATGACTTAGGTCTATCTTTATAAGAACTAGTTAATGTTGTTGTTGTTAACACTTTACAATTTTAGGAGGAGGAAAGAAAATTTTGGTCTACCTTTCAAGATTTCGCAAAAAATTAGATACATTTCTAAAAGAATCAATTAATATAATTGTTTCTAATGTTTTACAATTACAGCAGTTCCAGGAGGATATGATACAATTCCATCAAGATACAATGCATAGACTCTAGAACTTGGCAAGGTAGGTGGGTCAGATGGCAGAAGCTATCAACCGCCTAGCATCACAAAGCGAAGAGACACAACTATCTCAACTTGAGGTGTACGTGAGGGAAATTAGATCAGAGGCCTTACAGAGTAAAGATGAGCTTGAGAATGTTGAGAATACTACTTAAGAAATTGCTTAGGTCGAAGAAGTGGAGAAGGAGCTCGAAGCAGAAAATGATACATCTTTTAGCTCAAAGGTAAATACTAAGCTCCTAATTGTTGGTAAAACTGACTCTTTATCTTTACCTATCAGGTTAAAGAAATTATACGAAGAAGAAAAAGGTGAAATGACGTTCGAGATCTTTCCAGAGTGCATGAACTCAGTAGAGATTAAGAATTTGAAGATAAAGAGGATGCTAGAGGTGAATGATTACCAACTTAGGCCCTATCTTGAAGAACCTCAAGTGGAGGAAGTATATGTGACACCCAAGGATCATAATTTTGTCATATGATGAGGAGAAAAAGTAATCAAGCTAGTGACACTAAACAAAGATGTTGTTTGGGAGGCAATCCAAGGGAAGTTTATTTCTTTTTCTTTTTCTTTACATTTTCACATTTCTTTCTTATATGCATATGTATTTTTTAAGTTTTTTTTATTCTTACTTGTTTTTAAGTTTTTAGCAAAAAGAGAGAGAGAATCAAACAAACAAATAAACATTTTCTCATTTTTTATTGCTTCTAGGACTATATAGTTATAATTAAAGTGCGAGTTAACTAGAAGAATTCATGGAAACTTTAGCATGTACTTTTTCCTAATGATTGGTCAATATTCATTATCTTTAGTAGAGTAGTGACTAGTGGTAAAAAAAAGCTAATGAGATTTTGAGCCTTATTAGACTAACACATCCATATCAATCTCATAGTCTATTGTTTATGTGTGACCTTCATGGCATGTGCATCGTAATTTTAGCTTGAATTTCTATTTGAGATCACATTTTTATCATATGCATGAACATTAAAATTATTACGCATTCTTTGTTTTTACAAGCTACCTTAGCCAAATAGCCTACACATTGATATGAATTTTCCTTTATTAAGCCCCCTTGAGCTTTATTAGCCTTTCTTTTTATGCCAACTACATTATATGCTTTAAACCTAACCAAATGTCCTACCCAATCCCTAGGGCTAGTGAAGCATTCATTGATAGTTTAGTTTGTGGATGTACAAAAGTATAAATGTGCGGGTGAGCATATATGTGGGATGGTTATAATTGTTGGGATGGCATTTTATGTCTTATCAATGAAATTCCCATTTTAATGTAGTTTCTTTCAATTTTTATATGAATAAAGAGAAAAGACAAAAAGAAAAGAAAGAAAAATGTTTGAATAAAAATATCAAGGAGGAAACACATTTTTTTAAAAAATTTGTTAATGATTGGTTTATCCTCCTAAAGTTGTATTAAATGGGTGATTCACTTATAATGTATATAAGGCAGATGTGGCTTTGAAGGATCACTTCTTATAGTTTCAATGTATTGATATCATCGATTTATATGAGTGATCCCTTTTAATTGTTTATGCTTAATAGGTGTAGATTGCATTGTATTTTTATAGGTGATCTAATATGTGTTTAGTGGTTAATTTGATTGTCTAGGTCAAGAATTGTGTTAGTTCATAAATATTTATGTTTTAAGTGTTCTTTGGGTGAGAACATGTTTTTGAGCTTCAATTATATATATATGAGGTGTTGTGATAAATTTGATAGTGTCTCAGGACATTTGGAAGAGTTTCGGAGGAGAATTGGATATTTACAAGGCCATGACCGTGGGGTACCTGCCACAATCGTGACAAAAGCACCAATATAGGGCCACGATGATAGAAGCTCAAGCATAAGACTACGATCGTAGCGGATCTACCACGATCCTGATAAAGAGCAGATAAATCATCCACGATCGTGCACTAAGCGTTACGATCGTGACTTGCATGCGGACAGACGTGGAGTCACTTTCAAATTCGAGTTTTCGAGGGACATTTTGGACATTTTGGACATTTTGAACCCCAGAAAGACATTATGGATACTTGAATTGGAAAAGATTACAAAAGGATAATAATGGCACCATAAAGAGAAGTCTACATTTAGCCTACATTTGGAACTCCAAAAGAGAGAGAGAAAAAAGAGAGATCGAAAAGAAGAAGAAGAAGAAGAGGAAGTTTCTGACATTGAAGCTTCCCGGAATAGGTGATCTCCCATTGCTACTGATTTCTTCAATCATCCAACCTAAGTTTCATTTCCTCCCCAGTTATTTTTTTCACCTAATGTGTAAGATTGAGATGGGTTATATGGTTATGGATTTTGAGTTGTTAATGATGTTCTAAATTTTCCTTTGGGATTTTGCTTATATTTAATGTTAATCTAATTGAATTGTATTTATTTGATTTGGATGTTGTGGTTGATTACTTTAGTGCCTCGTTACCTTGGGGTACATAGCAGAACACCCTGAGGACATTCAAGTATATAACCTATGATAGTGATGCACTAGGTTCAATCACAACATTCACTTAATATGACGTCATCAAGAAAGTCCCAATAATTTAAAACCAAAATTTTCCCTTTTTCATTTCATAAATCAAAATGTAATACATTGTAGCTTTTGAATAACCGTACATGTACATCATCATAACCTAATACAAAATAAGCTACGTGAAAGAGGAAATACACAAAAAGATCTATCTAATCTTCTAATCTCAGCTGACCGACCTTTGAACCATTTTCTTCACAAAAGTACAAGAATTATGCTTCTCGTACAGTCTCTTAGTAGCTAAAATCCTCCCTCGGTCCTAAAATGTCAATGTGCAATTTTGGGTGAGTTTTGCGAACTCAGATGAGGTTGTTAGGTCAAGAGGACTTTACGATGATTAATTTTGATGACAATCAAATAATAATAATGTTAGAAATAAAAGAACGTCTTTGACAAGTGTGTTAAGTGTGCAGACCCAAAATCAATATAGACGCAGACGCATAAGTAGACGCAAAGTCAATACAGACTTCGACGTAGACACAAAGTCAATATAGAATCAGACGCAGACGCAGATGCAAAGTTAATATAGACGCAGACGCAGACGAAAAGTTAATGCAGACGCAGACGCAAAGTTAATATAGACGTAGACGCAGATGCAGACGCAAAATCAATATAGACACAGACGCAGATGCAGACACAAAGTCAATATAGAAACAGATGCAGACGCAGACACAAAGAAGATATAGACGATACTACGAAGATACATTAGCACGTCAGAACAGTTATTCAGTTAGAGTTAGTTACAGAACTCAACTAAATGACAGTTATCAAGAATGAAGAAGTGGTTATCAAAGATCAAGAAGTAGCTAGAGAAAAAGGCTATAAATATTAGTCGTAGTCGAAGATGCTACAATCTTAGACAAGTTAAGAAAGTTAGACAATCAGAGAGAGAATTCTTACAGTGCTAACTTAAAATAGAGCTAACATCACTATAACAAAAGCTCACAATCTTTTTCTAGTGAGAGAAAGAAAAGGCTGATAGCCTAGAGAGGCTAAGATAGTGAAAGAATACTTTGTAAGAGACCTGAAGAGGCTTTGGAAGGGAAGAAAGAATACTTGTAATGGTTTGGAGAATAGTGAAACAATCAGACGAACTCTGAGGACTGGACGTAGCCCACGGTTTGGGGTAAACCAGTATAAAAATCGCAGTGTCTATTCTCTACTCTTTACTTCAGTTTATTTTATTAACAATCATATAGAAGTAATTTGCGATTTAACTACGTAATAACTTTATGATATCTTTTTAACAAGAAATAAAAGTTCTTTACAAGATTTTATATTCCCAAAAAGGATACACCATTCAACCCCCTTCTTGTGTATCGAGTTCTTTGAACGTAAAGTTTATACTAATATGTGATTTAATTCAATTGGTACCAGATCTCGGTTTCCTAAAACCACATTTACAAAGTGAGGACAAAGATCCATGGCAGAATCACATGTATTCATAGCTAAAGGTTCCTTCGTCACAAGACCTCCTATGTTTAATGGTGAAGATTATCATTATTGGAAGGATAAGATGCGGCTCTTCATAGAATCCACACACATTGATCTTTGGGATATCATCGAGAATGGACCATACGAACTAGTAGATGATGAAGGAAATGTCATTCCTCATAACAGATGGTCAGCTGATCATAAAGCCATATTTTAATTAAATTCAAAGGCTAAGTTCTTTCTGAGTTGTGCGTTGAGCAGAAGTGAATATGATAAAGTTCATGGATGCGATACTTCGAAGGAGATGTGGGGCACTTTATCCATCGCACATGAAGGCACAAACCAGGTGAAAGAGTCCAAGATCAGTATTCTTGTACACTAGTATGAATTGTTTAAAATGCAGGAAGACGAGTCTATTGATCAGATGTTTGGACGATTTCAAACTATCGTTAATGGACTTAAAGCT
>JANQBM010032920.1:0-10799 GCA_025594535.1 Erythroxylum domingense | reverse complement strand
ATCGCTATGGGGAGCTCCAGTATTATTTGTGAAGAAGAAAGATGGAACTCTGAGATTGTGCATTGATTATAGGCAATTGAATTGGGTAACAGTGAAGAAGAAGTACCCATTGCCTAGAATTGACGATTTACTTGATCAATTATAGGGAGCTCAAATGTTCACTAATTTGGATTTGAGATCAGGATACTATCAGTTGAAGATAACAGAGACTGATGTACCAAAGAGTGCTTTTAGGAGATGGTATGGGCATTATGAGTTTTTAGTAATGCCGTTTGAGTTAACCAATTCCCCAGTTGCATTTATGGAATTGATGAATAAGGTGTTTTAGCCCTACCTGTATCATTTTGTGATAGTGTTTATCGATGACATTTTGGTGTATTCAAAGACCAGAGAAGAGCATGCTGAGCATTTGAGAATAATCTTACAAATTATGAGGGAGAAATAATTGTATACCAAATTTAGTAAATGTGAGCTTTAGCTAAATCAAGTAGTGTTTCTAGGTCACATAGTAAATGGACAAGGTATACAAGTTGATCCAAAGAAGATAGAGACAATAATGAAGTGGGAAGCTTCGAAGAATGTATCAGAAATTTGGAGTTTCCTAGGATTAGTTGAATATTACCAGAGGTTTGTCGAGGAGTTCATATTGATTTTAGCCACTTTGACTAAACTTCTGAGGAAGAATGTGATTTTCAGATGGAATGACGAATGTCAGATAAGCTTTGAGGAATTGAAACATTAGTTGACTATGACACTGGTGTTGACTATTCCATCAGGAACTGTGGTTATGTAGTATACAGTGATGCTTCGCATCAAGGATTGGGATGTGTATTGATGCAGTTTGGCAAGGTGATAGCCTATGCATCGATACAATTAAGGTCTCATGAGAGTAATTATCCGGTATATGATTTAGAGTTTGCTGTAGTAGTTTTTGCTATAAAGATATAGAGACATTATTTATATGGAGAGACTTTTTAGATATATACCAATTATAAAAGCTTGAGGTATCTGCTAAGTCAGAAGGTGTTGAACATGAGACAGAGGAGATGGATAGAGTTGTCGAAGGATTATGACTGTACAATTGAGTATCATCTGGGAAAAGCTAACGTGGTGGCATATGCATTGATTAGAAAGTCGAATAGTAATGTAACTCAGATTTAGTTATCAAGGTTACCGAGCTTAATTCAATTGACAGCTTTGAATATGAAGTTAAATCTGGAGCAGAATGAGGCACTAATAGCCACATTGAAGTTGAGGTCGATGTTACATGACATAATTAGAAAGGTTCAGAGTAAAGATCTTGAACTGGTGAAGCTTATAGAGAAGTTAAAAATGAACCTAGATTCTGAATTTGAATTGAGAGATGAGATACTATAGTTAAAGCAGAGGTTATGCATCCCAGACATTGATAATTTGAGAAAGGTGATTCTGGAGGAGGTGCATGTAGTAGCTTATGTTGTGCACCCTGGTACCACCAAGATGTATAATACATTGAAGCAATATTTCTGGTGGTTAAGAATGAAGAAGCAAGTGGCTGATTATGTGGCTAAGTGCTTAATATGCTAGCAGATTAAAGCTGAGCATCAAGCTCTTATTGGGAAGCTTCATTCATTACCTATCCTGGAGTAGAAATGGGAGTTAATTACGATGGATTTTGTAATGGGATTGCCAAAGACCCCGACGAAACACGACACCATATAGGTCGTGATGGATCGATTAATTAAGTCTGCACATTTCTTACCAGTGAGAGAGAATAACTAACTAGACTAGTTATCTCATAGGTATGTCGATGAGATAGTTAGACTGCATAAGGTTCCAGTGTTCATTGTATCAGACAGGGATCCCAAATTGACTTCGAGGTTTTGGAAGAGCTTACAGTCAGCTATAAATACAAAGTTAAACTTCAATACTACATTTCATCCTCAAACAGATAGACAAAGTCATAGGACAATAAAGACTGTTGAGGATATGCTCAAAGCATGTGTATTAGAGTTTCAAGGAGCATAGGATCAATATATAGCTCTGATCGAGTTTGCATATTATAACCACTATCACAGTAGTATCGAAATGGTACCATATGAGGCTTTGTATGGCAGAAAATGTCGATCGTCTCTATATTGGGATGAAAAGGGCTTGAGAATGGTAGAAGGCTCAGAGTTGATATAAGATACTGTAGATAAGGTAAAACTGATCCAAAGTAGAATAAAAACAACTCAAGATAGACAGAAGAGCTATGTTGATCAACACTAGAGAGATATGGAATACAGTGTAGGAGATAAGGTGTTTTTGAGAGTCTCGCCTTGGCGAGGAGTGTTGAGATTTGGTAAGAAGGGTAAGTTGAGCCCTAAGTACATTAGTCCTTATAAGATCATTCAGATGATAGGACCACTGGCTTAAAAATTAGCCCTACTGAGTGAGATGTCTCAGATACACAATGTATTCCATGTGAGTGTGCTCAGGAGCTATCGGTCAGATTTAATGTATGTATTATCGACTCAAGAGATCGAAATAGCTAGTAATCTGAGTTATGTTGAGGAGTCGATAAAGATAGTGGGATATCAAACGAAACAACTGAGAAACTGAGTAATTCCATTGGTGAAAGTCCTTTAGAAGAATCACTCGAGTAAGGAAGGAACTTAGAAAATAGAGGAGCATATAGGGAGACAATATCCCCACCTGTTCAAACAATCAGGTAAAAATTTTGAGGACCAAATTTCTTAAGGATGGGAAAATTGTAACTTCTGCTTATCCCACGTTAAGGGTGAGGACCTTAGAATATTGTATATAAGAGATTATTGAGAAGTTAGAAAGTGCATTTCATGCTCATGCATAATATGACATATACACACATGTAAATATTCATTTTCGCACTTAAAAATGATTGTACATGCATTCATTGACATTGTCTAGGTATAATTGATTTATAAATGTGATTTTTGATATGAATTGTGATTTATGTGTAATGAAAATTTTATTAGTCTATATTAGTATTGATTTAGAATTTTTGGTGAAATTTAGGAAATTTCTGGAATTTTTGGGTATTTTTAGACTAGGAAAAGTGCCAAGTATCAAGACAATTAATAAATAGAAGTAGAATTAAGAGTCAAATGATAGAGGAAATTTTTATAAATGACATTAGGATTTAAAGAAATATGTCATTGAAATTTGGGAGACAATTGGATTAAAAATTAGAGATAAATGGACTAGTTAATAAGAGGACCAAGTGAAGATTTATAGAAGGTGGACATGAGGAAAATGACAAGTCTCACTTGCCAAGCCATGTCTTAATCATAACCCATGATGTTTCTTCTAAATGAAAGACCATTAATTTGTTTTTCACTTTAATCATTGCTCTCCTCTCTTCTTCATCTTCGTTAATCTTCTTCTCCTTCACAAATTTTTCTTACCAATCTCCATTCACATGGAACCTAGCTCTTACCTTTCATTTGCTACTTCCATCTTGCTCTCTTCTTTATTTCTCACTAAATACCCACTTCCCACCTTTGTATGATGATGCACATATGAGAGAAGAAAGCCAAGGCTAAGTGGGATCTTGGAGAACTTGGAGTCTTATCAAGTAAATTATATTTTGATCATCATAGCTATTCTTAAAATAAAACTAATATGATGAGTAATTTGAGATTGATGACTTGATCATGAAATTATATATGTAATCAAGAGTTATGAAATGAGCATATAAATGTCTTGTTTTTTCATATAAGATTATTAACCTTTCATAAGTTGTTATAGAGATGAGTTTGAACTTCAAAGATCATTAAAATGGTGTAGAAAGAAGTGAAAAAAAATTCCAACTTGTAAATTGCATATTTAAGTTATGTTTTCTTGGTATATTATGTGAATCTCTTTGATTGTTTTAGAGATAAACTAACATGAGTTTAGAGCTAATAAAAAGGAGTACTGTGGTGTTTTGAAATGAGATAAATTAAGGTGTATAGTTAGGAATGAAATGAAGGTAAAAAATGAAGTGGAATATAAACAGAAAATTGAAGATGAATGTGTATATGAATATGTTCTATTTTGGTATGTAATGACTAGAATGTTAGTAATTGTAATAGAGATGAAGTAGAGTGAGTTAAAAGAGAAAGAAAGGGATAGTATAGTGTCTCGAAGTGAGGAGAATTAGGATGATAGTTTATAGATAAAAGGAAGAAGATAATGGAGTTGAATGTGTGCTGAAATATTGAAGAATGTATAGATATGGTTAATGTTCTGTTTATTGGGTTATGATCAACAATCTTGTATGATGTGTTTTGTGGATGTTTTGAATTGGAATGGAGGTGAGAGTGAAAAGGAATTGTATAAGGAATGATAAGAAATGCATAAGATGTGTTAGATGTGATTGTAGGACATGGAAATCTAGAAAATGGTCAGTAGATGTCCGTTAGGTGCACTTCAAGTCTGCTGGGTAGACATTCTCTAGAATTCCAGCATTCTAGCCTAGTTCATGTCTGTTTGAAGGGACATAAGTCCGCTAGGTGGGCATTCTTTGGAATTCCAGCGTTCCCGTCTAATTTATGTCCGTTTGGAGGGATATAAGTCCGCTGGGCGGACATTCTCTAGACACCTACATAAATGTGCAATTTTGGCCCTTTATATGATAAAATCTCTCCTTGAGGTCTTCATAGAAGTTGTAGAAATTGAAGTCCTCTTTGAAAACTTAATTGAATAACCTTAATTTGACATATACAATGAAAGTTATGCTTATTGTTCCAAAATAATAAATATATATAAGTTATTGGCTTATCAATGCTTTCTTATGTTATATTTAGGCTTGAACGATGATCTTAAATGAGCCTAGTGGTTGATGAATGAGGTGATTAAAGTAAGGAAAGTGTATTAAATATTATCGCACGATTGAAAAATCATGTTAATTAGTTATGAGAAGTGTATTAAGGAAATGTACCAGGGATTGTCATTAAGCATGCATTGTACATAATCCATATATACATATGTGCATAAATGAGTACTTATATAATAGTGCAAAGCTGTAATGTGTGTAAATATGTGTTGCATGATATAGAAGAGCAATTAGAGCAACAAGATTCAGATGTTGCTAAGACCTTGAGGCAATAGCTATCTGGAGCAAACTGTGAGTAACCTAACATGGTCTCACTTTGATTAATTATTTGTTTTATCTCTGTGTTGAATTATTATGTGATGTGTATGTACTAATTCCAGACATTGAATGTCTGAGGCATTTGATGTATGAATAACATATTGGAAGTGTTTATTAAATGTTAATTTGACTGAATATATGTTTTCTCAACTTAAATGTTGAATGACAGACCAATGTTCGATGAAAAATGAGAATGATAATGTGAAAGTGAATGTGAGTGTGATTGATTGAGCACACTGATTGATTAAATACATGTGGTATGTTTCATTATATTAATGCATGAAAGATAAAGGTAGTTAAGGCCGGAGTCGCTAGTAAATGAGCTTAAAGCTCAGAATGTGGTAAGAGCCTCTAGCTCGCTATGTAAAATGAGTTATGTATCCTCAACGGATAAGGGACACTATTAATGAGTTCGGTATCCACATCGGATACGGGAAACTAAAAAAGACACTCAGTAATAACAATGATATTGCATATACACATGAATTGTATGATTTGAAAGACTATAATGAAATGTTGAATTGAGTTGAATGAAAATTATGAGAACTCATGTACAAAGTATTTTGTAATGCTATATGAAAAATGAAATGATGTGAATTATATGTTTGTATGTGTTGATGCGATATATGTTATGGGTGAACCATGGAGGATTTTTAACTCACTGAGTTCACAGAACTCACCAAAATTGCAACGTTGACTTTTCAGGTTCGACAGAGATGTCATAGTTTCTAAGGGGGTTTATAAGAGATCTAGTACTGCTTTTGGATTGAAGAAATTGATCAAAAGTCAGTCAGTTGGATTGAAGGATCTATATTAGATTTTTGTTAATTCCTCATATATATAGCATGTTTTGTAGACAAAACAATAGACTCCAATAAGTTGTTGATATTGTATCTATATAGATGACGTTGCAAAGCTACAGTGTACATATTGTTTACTTAATGAAAAGAGGAATTTAGGTTTTTAGTCATTGAGATTTTTATGTTTTAATTAATGATGCCATGAGTTAAGTGAAATTGATCTAGCTAGCACACCGCTTCCGTCGGGTATGTGCTTAAACGTATGACGAGCGTTTAGGAAAATGTCTGATGGGAGTGGGGCGCTACATTTTCACTTTCTAAAACACAAGAGATTTGACAATGACATGACTTTTAAAAGTCCTAACATTGTGAATGTATATCAAAAATTTGGCTTCCTTGATTTTTCTGTATGTCTGTGTGTTGCAACTGTAGTGATTCTTCTTTAAGTAGACAATTTTCTTCAATTAGTTATTGCTTAATCTTCAATATTATCTATGCTATAATCTTTAATGTTTAGACGTTACGAAGAGCATTATGTCAAGGCTTCCAGAGTTAATTATTTGAATTAGTATGATCCTTCTGGATGTTATGGAATCATTTTTGAAAAGGTTGGTTTATAAAGAAGCTTCTTTCAAAAAAGAAAGCAATTATTCCATGATTTTATTTTATTTTAAGAATTATATCATTGTCTATATAAGGAAATAAATCTAATTTGAATTTTGAAAAATTATACAGTTATCATCAAAATAGTTAATCATAAACCTTAAGCTAACAACCCCCCCCCCCCATTTTGAATATTTTCAAAATTAAAATAAAAAGTAAAGGATTTCGAATGATACCTATAAACTTTGCTCGCAGTTATATTTAGAAGGTGTTTAACATTCAAAAGACAGAGCCTATCATTTGTTTATCACAGATTTAAACTCTACAAGTTCAGCAATATTTCATCAAAAAATATAATTAATAGCAAATATATCATCAAACCAATATTGAAAGTATATCATTAAGGCAAAGTATATCATTACTTCTCTCCCCCTTTGTCACTATCAAAAAAATAGAGTCAAAGAGTGACTAAGGCAATTAACAAGATCATAAGTATGTAAGAATAGTCTAGGTAAGAATAGCAACATAGTTATTTAAGAGATTCAGAAATTTTTTGAACAAATCTGCATGTCAAGAAACTAATTTTGCATGTTATCTATTTGTTCTCACATTTGTTCTTGATTGGCTTGAATGTCCTTCAGCTTTTTTTAGAGGTTTACATTATTTTCATCCTGAGAAGTGTTAGGAGTTTGTTGGTCTGGAGTAGGATCTAAGTTTTTTGCTACTCTTTCAGATTTTTTGTCGACCCAGACATTGTTTTGCAATTTGTATCCAATTAGTAGGGAATAGAAGAATGAAACTTAACTGGTGCATACCAATTTAAATTATGAAAACATACTCCATAATGGGTGCAAATCTCGGTGAGCAGCATTCCATAAGGTAGATAGCTAGTGATATTCTTGTGATTCCCCTTATCTACCTTGAATCTCAAAATCATTGTTGGAAGATTCATTATGTTCCCTTTTAACAAATTGTACACTACATAAGTGTCTAACAAATTGCACCTTTCAATAGAGCTACTCCTTGGAAAGATTGAGGTAGCTGATAACAAAGCGAGGCATCGAGGCAGTAAATCTAATTGCCTACTCTAGGGTCTCCCATCTTAGGTGTTTTCAGTATGAACAAATATGAAGTTAACAACTTCTACTAAATCCAGATCATCAAAATCTCACTTGTGAAAGGGAAAATCAGTTCTCCCTGTAGGAGTTATGTCTAGTATATCTCCTAAAATTTCTTCAAAAATTAAAAATTGATATTCATACACCTTTAAGACAAGGGCTAGCTATCGATCAATTTCTTCTTTTCTCATATGTATGTAGAATGTCCTAACTAGCTCATCACATATGGCTTCATATAATTTTAGAAAATTTTCCAAACCAATGTTAGCAAAGTAAGGAAAGATAGGTATACCTATGTCATCAAACATAATGGGAAGCAAGATCCCCCCAATAACCACCTTTATTTTCTTATACTGCATTTTATAGTGGACTTTAACTTCCTTTGATTGAAACATTTTTGGTGGTGTTGATGTCTTTCCTTTTTGTGCGACTATCTTTATCTTCCTTTCCCCCTGTTTTTTAGGAATCATCTCCTTATGAACCAACTCATTCTTATCAATAGGGTCCTTAATAGTATCTTCAATCACAGACACTTTGTCTTTATTTATTTCTTAACATTTTCTTTTTTTAGATTCTTCTTCCTCTTTCTTTTTTTTCAGAGATTTTCTTATCTTACTTTGCAAGACTTCCTCTGGTTTATGGATTTCTTATTACTTAAGCCAATTATTTGTTTGTATCAGTTTCATTGATGATCCAGTGCGATCTAGACACTTTTATATCTTTACAACCAGGTCGAGGAGTAATAGATCCAAATGCGGAAGAGATAGAGACAAATACAGTGGGAGCGAAATTAGAAACATGAGCTTCACCAAGACTAGCAATGGAAGTTGGAGTTTTCTTCTGTCCCTTTGATTTTGTTCTGGTTATTGTAGGTAAAGAGTTTTTGGAGGAAAGAAAGAAAAGAAAGTAGAAAGTTAGGGTGTAGAGAGGAAGAGAGCTGCATTTTTGAAGTAGAACGCGATGAGTAGAAGAGAGAAGTCTATCCTTAGTATATTAAGTGATTCTTAGACGTTGATTTCGTGTGAGGATGAGCAGTCATACAAACTAAAAGAGAAAGTGGATTGTTTGCATATATTATATCAGTCCCATACAACTGCTTATCAGAACTGCATGTGTGTTTCTTTAAATGCTAAAACGAAGCCATACATGACTTCCTTTTTAAGACACGTGTAACTGCTCTATTAAACAGAGAGGAGCCTTCTAAAATGGAAAGAGGTTACTAAGAGGAGTTCTAAAAACTAGAAGGGCCTTCTAAAGTACAAGGATCTTGTTAATGTATATAGAGAGAACTAGTATAGAAAATTAATATAAATATAATATTAAATAGTCTCCACATACCAAACTCTTTTCTTTACACGAAAAATCTATCTTCAGATAGTGACTTAATGAACATATCAGCTACTTAAGTTTTAGTATTAACATGTAAAAGATCAATGACACCTTAAAATGATGTGACATTTCTATGTGTTTTATCTTATAATGATGCACAGGATTTTTTGAAAGATTTATTGCACTAGTATTATCATATAATATAGGAATATGATTAAAGTTCAAACAAAAATCCTGGAGTTAATGCTTCATCCATAAGATTTGAACACAACAGCTAGCAATTGCCATATATTCTACTTTGGTTTTTAAAAGCACTGTGCAATTTTGTTTCTTGCAAGACCAAGAAACTAGAAATCTTCCAAGAAATTGACAGTGATCACTTGTGTTTTTTCAATTGACTTTAACATCTGTACAATCTACATCAAAATAGCCAATTATGTTAAACGAATCAATTTTTGGATACCATAATCTAAAATCCATAGATCCTTGAAGATATCGAAAGATCCTCTTGACAGCTTGAAGATGACTTTCTTTTGAATTTAATTGAAAGTGTGTGCAAAGACACACACTAAGCATAATGTCTGGTCTTGAACTTGTGAGATATAGTAGTGACCAAATCATTTCTCTATACTTTGTTTCATCCGTAGCCTTGCTTTCTTCATCTTTATCAAGTTTAGTTCCAATATACGTAGGAGTAACCATAGGTTTGGCATTCTCAAAATGGTACTTCTTGATGAGTTCTTTTGTGTATTTATCTTGGCTAATAGAGATTCCCTTTTCTGTTTGCCTGATTTGTAATATGAGAAAGAAGGATAGTTCTCCCATTATGCTTATTTCAAACTTCCCTACATTAATGCTGAGAATTCTTCACAGAAGGATTGATTAATAGTATCAAATATTATGTCATCAACATATATTTGTAGTATGAGTAAATCATTTTCCTTTTTATTAAGAACTAAGTTTTAACTAACTTTCCTCTTTCAAAGTTATTCTCAAGCAGAAAAATGCTTAACGTAGAAATGCTCGAGGAGCCTGTTTTAGACTATGCAGGGCTTTAATCAACTTCATAACATAATTAGGATGGTTTTCATCTTCAAAACCTAGAGGTTGTTTAAAAAAGCACTTCTTTATTAATATATCCATTTAAGAAGGAACTTTTGACGTCTATTTGGAACAATTTGAAGTTTCTATAATATGTGAAGACAAGTAAAATTCTAATTGATTCTAGTATAGCAAAAAACATATAAATTTCGTCAAAATCGATACCTTCTTGTCGATTATAACCTTGAGCTACAAGTCTATCTGTGATTCTTACCAGCTTACCATTTTCATTGAGTTTGTTTTGAAATACCCAACGAGTTCCAATGACTGAGCTATTTTACAGATGAGGTATCAGATTCCAGACTTTATTTTTGTCAAACTGATTCAGTTTGTCTTTTATAGCTGAAATCTGATTTTTATCAGTAAGAGCCTATTCAACAGTCTTCAATTCTAATTGTGTGATGAGGATAACTGTAACACCCCACTCCCGCAAGACCCGAACCCGACATCGATGGTAATATCCACATTCGTACCCCGCGAGGGTGGTATGCTATAGCACTAGATGATTCAAATTTCAGTACAACTTTTTTTTTAAATCAATAACATAAAGTACAGAAACTTGATAACTAAAAAGGCCCATTTTATTTTAAAACCATTTTTAAATATAATGATACAATCAACAAAAATTTTGATGGCCATTTGGGCCCATTACAAAATACAAACATTTCCAATTTCCCAAAATTATTACAAACCGTAATATTTAATTTTAAA
>JANQBM010032912.1:0-10800 GCA_025594535.1 Erythroxylum domingense | reverse complement strand
GGATGTCTTTTTCTAGTTTGAGTTGTAACGGGGGCTTGAGTATGCATATGATGCCATAAAATAAGATTCGAGTGTTGACGTGTAAATTAGTACTACTTAGGTTTGAAATGAATAAGATTCGACCTTTCTTTCTTTCCATTTTTCTTATATGTAAGTAAATTTAACCTATCATAATTAACCTTAATGGTAATAATTGAATCAATGAGTTTTGAGAGCCTTGTTAATGCAACATAATTTGAACACGAGTAAAAGACGTAGATATTCTCTATAGTTTACATTTTTTAGAAAAATTATATAAAATTTCAAAATAACTCTTTTTAGTTTTCAATTTTTTCTGAAAAACCCAATTTATTAGACTTTGATTAAAATAATAATAATGAGACATACATAATATGAATATTAAATGCGAATTATTCAAATGTCACTAATATAACAACTCAATTGAGATCAACCTGAACTAATCAAAATTTGATTTAAATTAATAATTCATGATAATTAGAATAAACTATTATTTTAAGTCAGATCTAATTAGTTTAATTTAAGTTTAAGAGCTAAGTTCAATTATCAAGTAAATAATATTTGATTAGTTCAAATTTGAGCCCGTGTTTTGTGTTATTTTTTAATCAAAGTATAAAATAAGTGATTTTTAAAAAAAAATCAAAACTAAAATATTTTTGAGAATTTCTTTTATTTTTTAAACTATAGAGAAGTTATATAACTTATACCCTTTAAGCACGTTAATAAGAATTTTTAATTACATAAGCAACACTTGTTGCTTCGTGGACCGATACTAGTCTAACAATAAAGGCACACGTAATATTAACTTAAAAGTTTATAGTCACTCTGAATCAACATGTCACATCGGCATATGTAGACATATAATATCACCGTCTTCTTTAGTCTTACGCACGTTGGAGTGTGATTTGTTTGGCCTTACACTACTTATATTGTTTGATTGTAATAGGTTATTCTTGTCCTCGTTACAATTATGACAAATAATGAGAAAGCTTTGAAGTTATAATGGCTTGCTGTTGGGAGATTAAACAGTAAGGAAATAAAATAGCTATAGTATTATTTCTTTAATTTAAGTAGAATGTAATTAAAATTCAAATGTATTGTAATATTTAAAATAAAGTTTAATATTTTGAAATAGTTCAATTTAAATCTTAAATTAATAATCCTATTAATATTTTATTTAAAAATCTTAAGGCTATGTTTGATTGGGCAGTTATTAATAAAATGGAAAGAAATATAATATTATTACATTGTTTGGGATGATGGTTTATAATAAAATGAAATGAAATATGATGGAAGGGGAGGGTTTCATATTACATCTCATTCCATCATAAATTGTAAAAATAAGTTACCTCCGATTTGGGGACTCCTAACTAAGAATAATCTTTATTTGGGTACAAGGATGATAGGATTTAAAATTGTTTTAAATTTTCAATTATTCAATTTCAAAATTAAAGTAATTATTTTTCTTGATATAATTAAGAATAATAATTAATTTAATTCCTAATTAATATGGAAAAGTATTTTCAAAATTAGAATTAAATAGTTTCAATTACATTGAAATTAATTTATTAAACTCAATAAAATTAAGAAAAGTATTTTTTAAATAATTATGAAACACGTTACTTAATTAAATTTATTTATTTAAATTTGATTGAAATAAATTAATTTTATTTATTTTATTTATTTTAGAGAATTGTTATTCAATTTATTTAAAAATTATTTCTTTATTTATGCATAATAAGTATTTCATTTTTTAATTAAGAAATTTGAGCTTTCTTAATATTTTAAAAATAGTTATCTAAGTTATTAAAGAAAGATTTTCTTTTTAACTAAGAAATCAATCTCTAAATATTGGAATTTCTTAATTAAATTTAAAAGTGTTTTATCTAATTTTGAAAGTGGCTTTCTTTAAATATTAGAAAATAGTTTTCTAACTAAAAAAATGTCTAATTATATTAGAAATAGTTTTCTAATTGGATTAGAATTTCTTGCTTGTTGAATTTTGAAAAGGGAGTTTTTATAAATAATAATAAGTAAGAAGTATAATTTATTGAAAATTATTTTCAATAAATTTTATTAAAGGAGTCAAGATAATTGAAAATAGTTTCTAATTGCATTTAAAATTTGTTTTCAAATTAAATTAAATTATGTTTGGAATAGGCATTTAGTTATATAGGAATTAATGAGTTTAGTCTAATTTAAATTTTCAAAAAATTAGAAATATTATTTTAGATTATGAAGATCAATAACTTGAATTAAATGAAGCTTGATATTTTATTCTTATAATTTATTTATAAGTAAGTTGCATGTTTGAATATATATTTGACATATTACGCATGTTGAATTTTATATTTTACATGTAATTTTCTATTGGATGAAATGAACAAAATTAAATCCATTGTTAAAAATATTAAGTGCATGTTTTGAACATGATTCTTGCCTTCCATTATTATAAAAATAAATCGAGTCTCTTTATCGTTAGGCTTGTTGAGCAAACTCAAGGTTGTTTTAGCCTGAATATGTTTTGTTATAGGACAATGGATTCTACTTAACTATATTTGTGTAATTTGGATGCCCAAACTTATGGTTACATGAATTTAGAGGCATGGCTAGGAACAATATATAAGATATCTTTTGGCAAGAGTTGTTACCTAACGAATCTAAAAGTTACATGAAATATAATTAATAAAGTTGTTATCTATCTAATTTAACTTTTGTTAGTTTGTTGAACAAACTCATGATCAACTAAATTTGAATGAGATCCTAGCTCATTAGAAAGATAGAGTAATATTTTCGAATAGTAGTAAAGGCTATTGTTTCAAATAAAATAATAGGAGTAACTAAATACATGATTAAAATCGTAATCTCATTTAATAATCATGGCATATAATCCATTACTTGTTATTACATTTATATTTTTTTAGGTGAAATTTATGTTGTTTAGTATAGTTGATACTAAGTGAATCGAATTTGTCGGACATAATTTATGTTAGATAAGCAAGTTATATGTCCATTATATAAGTTTGCTATTGATCTTTATTGAGAATTTGGCGTTAAAGTTTTAGAGATATGTCAAAATCATATAGATGATAAAATGTATTGACATTTTGAGTTGGATAATGTCTTATAAACTTTGACAACAACATTTAAGATATACGTCAAAATCGTGATAGCAAGATGCAAGAAGATGTATAGAGTATAACTGAAAGGTATAATATTTTGATGAAATTGTTTCATTCAATTTACTATATTAAAAACATAAACATAGACGTTAAGTAATGGCTTTACTATAATATGATAACAGTTGACCTAAGAAGAAAATGATTACATAAATTTTCTTGCCTATACGAATCATGATAGAGATCATATATATTTCTAGTTTATGCTTATGGTTCAACATTTTTATAATATTCAATGAATGATAAAAAAATAAATTGTTAAGTAAAAGCAGTTGATATAAGTTTATGCCAATAGTTTATATGCGTTGGATCAAAAGAGACTTATGTTTAATATAAGTGGCAATAATAAAAAGTTGAATTATTGAGACTATCATTTTATGTCATATTGTTTAAATCAGCATAATGAGAATTATAAAATTATATACTTATGTTTTAATTTTTTTTTAAAATTAAATGTCTTAATAAAATAATGCTTTAATCATTTTAATAACATCTTATTAATTATATTGACGAGGATTTGTTAAGTTGTTATTTTTGTACTAATTTTGGGATAAATTGATGGACTTGTTTCTAAATTATTCTGAAATGGTTTTCAACACATGAAAGATGAAATTGGAGCAAAATGATGGAAAGAAAAGAAAGACAAATTGAATTTCTAGTTGGCAGAAAAATAGATGACTAAGCATGGGCACGTGCAAGGGAAAAGCCTATCTGCAGAATTTGATTTCAAATCAAATTTGACCCACCCACAATCTTTATGATTTTTGGGAATCAAATGTTGCCTTATTGATGGGGATCAGCGACTTGAATATATGGGGAGGATACTTGTTGAAGATTACGATAGAAAAGAAGAGATTGGGGGTCAAAAATCATAAAAGAGAGGCACTGTTCAAGAGTTCTTTTTTTAGTTTTTCTGGAGAGTTTTTATTCTTACGTTTTTCTGCAATAGCTTTTTCTGGTTTTTTTAGGAATTTTTGTATTTTTCTAGGCAAAGACCAGGATGGAGACTTTGTATTTTGTTATTCTTCTTTTTGTTCTTACTTTTGTTATGAGTAGCTAAACTTATTTTCTTGGTTGAAGGGAACCGCATTATCATCTAGTATGGTAAGATTTCTAAATAAAGTTTGTTTTATTGATGAGTATTAAGTGTCTTCCGAACTGCTTTTCATGATTGAATTGATTAATTTCTAGGGTGCACAATTAGGAATTGATTTGTTTAATTTATAATTAGATTAGTAGGATATGATGTTCAGTCTTGCTAATCCCAAGCGACAATTAAGAATACCATCTTTACTTTAGAGTTTGGAAATTCTAAGAAGACGCTTAACTACATTAAATGCATGTCGTACATGTGTTGACTTGTTCATTGGTTTCTTGGTTCTTAAAGCTATTAATCAATTAAACTTAAGATCGTATCTAATTTGTTGACTAATAAAAATGTTTAGAATACATGTTTATATTCATTTAATCTTAAGGGAAAACATCACCCAATGAATACTTGTTAATGGAGTGAATTTTATATTAAGGATTCATATTAGTTTGAAAATGTAGGTGACCCAAAACCAAAGTCTGTTTACTGAATTTCAAGATCTGATTATTTTTGTTAATTTTCAAGTTATGCCTTTTTTAATTTCTTAAATTTATGTGAGTTAAGCCCCCCTAATTTCTTTTAGTTTTCAACTCGTATAACATTTACCATTAGAATTCTTCGTGAGAACGATCCCTACTTTCCACTTCTACATTAATTTGTGTTACAGGAAGTTGGTTTCTTTATATTTGGTTGTAGGCGACAACATTACCAAAATTTGGCGCCATTTTTGGGGAATTTCTTGACTATTTTTCTATTTTTGTTTTTAGTTTCGTTGCTCTTGGTTACCTTGTCTTCTGTTTGTTTTAGTTTCACAACTTTTTTCTGTTTTTTCAATCTTTTAGCGGCATGGCTCACTATCAGTATGCTTTTGATTCTGATTTTTCATATTAACCTTATTATGATGATGAGTTTTCATCTGTTGCTACTTCCAGGTTTGACCATCAAGTGGCGAATTTCACATCCTTAGCTGTGCGGATGACCAATAAGTTAAGATATGTGAAGTTTGCTCTTTTTTGGGTTATCCTTTTTATATGTGTCTTGTTTTGCAGGATGCACAGTACATGTTCGCTTCTCCACTGAGTTACTATCAAGAGCAGTCCTACTTTCAACCAGAGGCTCCACCTCTACCATCGCCACCGCAAGCTGATGAGATGTCTTTGAAGGAGATTGTAATGAGTTTGGCGACGAGCACTCTTCAATTTTAGTAGGAAATGAGGAGTAGCTTAAAGAACTTGGAAGATCAATTAAACCACTTAGCGGACGTGCTAGGGAGCATAGAAGTCCAAGTGTCTGCAAGCATTCTTAGCCAATAGGAGAGTGATGCTGAAGAGTTGTGTGTTCCTTTAGAGAGTGGAGATCATTTAGAGAACCCAAAAGCAATAAAGGAAAAGCAAGTGGAGTTAGGAGAGGAAGAGGATATAGTTCGACAAAAGATGGGGGATGTGCAATCTCCTAAAGTAAGTGATGCAGTTCTTGTTATCGCTAACCAAAATTCGTTTCCTTTTCCTAGCTGTTTACATGTAGAAGAAGAAGAAGAACAAGAAGAGAAGCAAGAAGAAGAAAAGTCGCTAAACACATATGAGTTGAACGAGCTGTGGGTAAGCGAGCTGAAGATCAAAGGTTACAAGTAGGATTTCGAGTCTCCACACCCATTGGCGTTACTTTTACAGAGACCATCTTGGTGTGAGAAGGGTGATGCCCGCAAAGACAAGTGGACATTAGAGTATGAAGGCGAAACGATTAAGTTTCACTCTTCAAAAGTCTTGGGGCATTGTGCTGAGAAGGAGCTGACTTTGAGGGAAGTTGCTCCAGGCTCCTCACAAAGTTTTAGCATGCTACCTGTTGGGCTCAAGCATCCATTAGATAATGGATTATGTACATATGCCAAGGGTCAAGCTTATGACCTTAAATAAGCGCTTGATGGGAGGCACCACATCCGTATCCCTTTCTTTTGTGTGTTTTTCTCTTTTATGCATATCTTTTAGGTGTTTGCTTTGAGGGTTTTACTTGTTTTCTTTGGTTTGTTTTGTTTGTAGGCATTTGAAAAGGAAGTTGCAATCTTTCACTTCAACATTGCTATATGTGTTTCAAAGCTGCATATGGTGTCGTCAATCTAGGGGAATACTTTTATTCCCATCTCTCTTTTATGCTTTTATTATTTTTGGACATTGAGGACAATGTTGGTCTAAGTGTGGGGGAAAGATATGGAATACAAGTGTGTGACTATGTGATTTTGCCTTTTTTTTATTCTCTTTTCTTTAAATTTTTTCTGTTCTTTGCATGCTTTTGTTGTGTGTTGAGCCATGAAACTTTGTCATATCAGTTTGGATGAGATTGAATGTGTGCATGAAATTAATCTGGGCTATGTGAGTATAAGGTAAACCATGCTGATTAATTGTAATAATTGGTCTTATACACTTAGTCAAAGTTTAACATCTGAGTGATTAGGTAATATGTGGAATTAAGGTAAATTCTTGAATTAAACCTCTTTTGATCTAATTTGAGCCTTAATGACATCATTTTTATGTCATTTTATTTCTTAATGTGTTATTATCTTCTAAGGTGAATTTTTCTCTAGAACTTGTTTAGAATCGACTTGAAACCATATCTATACATGCATGCACAAAAAGGATAAAGGTCATCTTTGATTTAACCATTTAGCTTAAAAGGCCAACCTAATTCGATATCCTTTGTTAAACTTTTTAAGCTGAATCTTTTTTCTTGATAAAGTCACAACAAACAACTTAAACCTCTCATATCTTCACCCATCATAAATGTAAGTAGGCATTCTAACCACAAATCATGTCACACTTATTTGGAGAGATATGGAAAGCAAGGAAAAGAAAAAGATGAAGGAAATTGAAGAGGTTTAATTTTGAATTGTATGCATACTGCTGTCATAAAAAATAAAAAGAAAAAAGAAAAAAAGAAAAATATACAAAAGTGAAGAAAAAAATATTTAAAGTAATTTACCTCTTCAAAATGATGTTGTTGACTCCTTTGCAATTGAAATTTTGTCTCCACAAATGGTTGGGTGATTTACTAATGTTTATGATTTTTGCCCTTTTCTATTTATTAATCCTTACCTTGACCTATAGTAATAAAACCTTTAAAAAGTCCTTTTGATTTGTGCATGTTTGTATTTCAAGTGGTGAAGAGTTGGTGAAAAAGCAAGCATAGGTAGAATATTTGCACTAGAATATTTCGAGCGAAACACTTTAGCCTTAAATACTTGAGTGTAAAGAGAGAAATCTTTAAGAAGAGTTCACCTTGGTTTCATAATTGCCTTTGAACAAGAATGTTTAATTTGACTTTGATTATTTGTATTGGGAAAAAGTGATTATCGTGTGTGTTGCAACCTAAGTCTTGCGGCCTAAGTTTAGTGGATTGGATGCACTTAATCTTATGAAGGACGAATTGATAAAGTATAGTGGGTTGACATATTTGCTCAAGGACGGGCAAAAGATTGGTGCGGGGGAATTTGTTAAGTTGTTATTTTTGTACTAATTTTGGGATAAATTTCTTTAATGTGTTGAAATTATTGTTTAAAATTGATGAACTCGTTTCTAAATTATTCTCAAATGGTTTTCAACACATGAGAGATGAAATTGGAGCAAAAAGATGGAAAGAAAAGAAAGACAAATCGAATTCCAAGTTAGCAGAAAAATAGTTGACTAAGCGTGGGTACCTGCAAGAAAGAAGCTTATCTGCAGAATCTAATTTTAAATCAGATTCGACCCACCCAAAATCGTTATGATTTTTGGGAATCAAATGCTGCTTTATTGATAGGGATTTGCGACCTGAATATATGGGGAGGATATTTGTTGAAGATTACGATAGAAAAGAAGAGATTGGGAGTCTAAAATCATAAAAGAGAGGCACTGTTCATGTTGGAAAAGGGGGGTTCTAGAGTTTTTTTTTTAGTGTTTCTAGAGAGTTTTTATTCTTACGTTTTTCTGCAGTAGCTTTTTTTGGTTTTTCTAGGAATTTTTGTATTTTTCTGGGCAAAGACCAGGATGGAGACTTTATATTTTGTTATTCTTCTATTTGTTATTACTTTTGTTATGAGTAGCTAAACTTATTTTCTTGGTTAAAGGGAACCGCATTATCATCTAGCATGACGAGATTTCTAAATAAAGTTTATTTCATTGATGAGTATTAAATGTCTTCTGAACTATTTTTCATGATTGAATTGATTAATTTCTAAATTGCACAACTAAGAATTGATTTGTTTAATTTATAGTTAGATTAGTAGGATATGACGTTCAGTCTTGCTAATCCCAAGTGGCAATTAGGATTACCATCTTTACATTAGAGTTTGGAAATTTTAAGAAGACGCTTAACTAGATTAAATGCATGTCGTACATGTGTTGTCTTGTTCATTCGTTTCTTGGTTCTTAAAGCTATTAATCAATTAAACTTAAAATCGTATCTAAATTTTTGACTAATAAAAATATTTAGAATACATGTTTATAATTATTTCATCTTAAGAAAAAATATCACCCAATGAATACTTATTAATGGATTGAATTTTGTATCAAGGATCCATATTAGTTTAATAACGTAGGTGACCCAAAACTAAGATTTGTTTACTGAATTTTCAAATCTGATTATTTATGTTAATTTTCAATTTATGTCATTTTTAATTTCTTAAATTTATGTGAATTAAATCCCCTCCCCCCAATTTCTTTTAATTTTTAACTCGTATAACACTTATCGATAAAATTCTTCGTGAGAACGATTTATATTTTCCACTATTATATTAATTTGTGTTATAGAAAGTTAATTTTTTTTATATTTGATTGCAAACTACATCATTACCGGGATCATATCTAAAGGTGGGTGTGTGGATTCTAATGCTACGAGAGTCTTTAAAGATATCCAAGCTTTTTATAATTGAAAGTAAAGCTCGAGTTCGTCTTTTCTTCTTCCTTTCTTTAGAACATAACAAGAAGTGTTCTTGCATTCACGGGCATATCTGACTTTCCAGATTTGCATTGTCTAGACAATGGTGCCTTTAGAAGAGACAAAAAAAAAAACAAAAGAGTACAAAACTTTTCTCTTTCGGCTGATGTCGGAAAAGTTGAATTCAACAGATCACGTAAACATGTGCAGATTGAAAGGTGGACTGACAATTCCTATGCTTTTTCAAGTTAAGCAAACGCTTGAAATTGAAGCAATTTCAGTACGCATCCGTTCGCTATTTACCTCTATATTGGGTCGGAATTATCAATACAAAAAAACGGAATGAAATATTATTCTATTATTATTTAATCAGAAAATTTATAATAAAATAAAAAATAATATAAAAAAGAGAAGAGTTTTATATTACATTTTATTATATCTTAAAGAGTAAAAATAAAAAAATCTCAAATTTGGGAATTTAAAATATAATGTAAAAAATAATAAACAACTTTTTACTATATTACATTATAAACTCTGCATTCGAATAATATTTCACTATATTACATAGAATGTATCTATGTAAAATGATAAACAACTTTACACTATATTACATTATAAACTAAAATGGTAAAGAACTTTACATTATATTGTATTATAAACTTGTCTTCAAAAAAATATTTAACTATATTACATTATAAACCTTTCTATTTTTCTAAAACAACAATTTTTTAATATTAAATTTATTTATATTTCACTCTATTATAAATCATTACATTACATTCTATTATATTTTATTTAATTAAAAATCTTACGTCCAACCAAACATAACCTTTAAGTTAGCATGAAACAGTATCAGAATGTACATTTGATAAGATTTTAAAAAAATATTATATCAAATTTTGAATTTCATTCCGGTGTATAAAAAGCTTTTAATCTAAGTATAAATTAAAAAACAGATATTCAGAATATTATTTTATTGAAAGAATATATAAAAATTAATATTTTAAAATTTTATATAATATTTTTAAAGACTAAACAAATAATTACCTTTCAAGTATATAATTATAAATATATTTAATATAAAAGTTCAAATTTTATATTGAAAAAGAGGAAGACTCAATTAATTTTTTAAAATATTAATATTGAAATATCAATATTTATTTATTTCATCAATTATATCAGTTAAACATTAATAGAGATAATTTGTTAAATAATTTTTAAAAATTTTGAGTATTTAATTAAAATTTTTAAGAAATTAAATATTAAGATTAATTTATTATCGTATTCCAGACTAACGAAGCTAAGCGATACTATTCTGAGTAGGTGATGATGATCCAGACAGTGATTCTCGCACTGACAGTAACAAAGTAACATTGCTAATGACCAGTCAACACAACTACCAGCAAACACTATGCTTACAAGAAGAAGATACAGGGAAAGGCAACACTCTCAAGGTTCCAGGTTGTTGTGAACATGGCGTCGCCTCCGCGGCAATGCGTAGTCCTCCGACCACCATGAACCAGCCGCCGCGTCAGGGTCAAACACTCCTTTAGGACTCGCATGCTGTTGATTCTTTGGTTCCATTACACCTGAGAACTTTAACTAAGA
>JANQBM010032835.1:0-10803 GCA_025594535.1 Erythroxylum domingense | reverse complement strand
CTTCATTTTGATTTGGAAATGAATGAAGAATTGAAGAAGTTTCCAATGTGTATGTGCTTAGTCATCTTGTAGTTGTATATTTCTTATTTCAAGTCTTCCATAGGTGTAGAAATTTGCATTTTGCTTTCAAGGGAAAAACTGGATCGATATAGGTAGAATTAGACAAAATTTTCTTCTTGGAAGTTGTAGATTATGTTTCTAGCTTTTCAACGCTATATAGTACGAAATTTTTGGACATTGGAGTTGAGAGATATGATTTTTAGAAGTTTAGGATGTTGCATAGGATAGACTTTCGGGAAAGCTACAGTATTTTGAATTTTTTACCCATTTAGAAGCAAATTTTGTTATTGAAGTCTGCATAGAAGTTGTAGATCTAGAAGTCTTATTTAAAACGGTCTTTGAACAACCGTAATCCGATACTTGTAGTAAAAGTTATGCTCTTTTTTCCAAGATAGGTCGGAGGAAGAAAAGAGAGAAGAGGATTCGTGATCGTGACAAGTCACGATTGCATCATTGCAGCCACGCGCACAAATCGCGATCGCGACATTACGGCCATGCGCGCCAAGTGTCACGATCGCAACCCGTAGGTCCCCCCCACCCCCCCAACCTGAATATGTTTCATTCTTTTGACCATAACTTTGTCATCCGAACTCCAAATGACCTGATTTTTGAAGAATTGGATTCCTAACACATTCCTCTATCTTTTCAAAAAAATTTATAGCTTTTGGTATTAATTTGAAAAATATTTATTGAATCAAAATGAGTGGATCAGTTGGAAGAGTGTGAGTTGGATATTTTTACCGAACATGCTTCAGTATTTTGATGATATCTTAATCCTTAGAGCTCTAATTTCGGTCATTTTTGTCTCTAAATAAACTATAGACATAGAGCCACAAATTATTTGAAGGAATCAAATTTTAATTCAGTCCCTAAGATTTTCAATTTCTAGAGCAAAGTTGGGTATAATGTACTACTTTAGTATAGCAATAGTCCGACGACGTTTGGGCTATAACTTTTAGATTTTTGAATGAAATGGGGAACAAATGTTCTGAAAAAACCAAATTGAAATTCCAATTTGAGGTTTCCCAAAATCTATCCTGAAGTTGAAGAAATGAATTTGCCCACATTTTTATGACTCCGAATGTTGGGCTCTGGAAATGGAGTCCAATATTATAGGTCAATATCAAGTTATATAAATTGAATACCAACAATTGGTCTAATGTCCACCAATGTCAAATAAGGAATAATAGTGGTATGTCTAACAATTACTTTTAAAAGAAAATCACCAAATTAAAGGCCCTCCTATGATCCCAATTAAGGAGGTTGGTATCATAAGACCAATTATTGAGCCAAGAGAGGAAGAGAAGGAGTATGAACTCATTCTTATATTGATAACAGTTGAGCATATTGACTTGAAATACATATTTTAGGGGAGAAAGGATTGTTACATATACATAGGTGGAGAAAGATAGATTGATCTTTAAAACTGATGTATGAGAATTATAATAATGCTATTTGATTTTGTAAACACTTTGCATGTAATATTTGCCTATTTAATAAAATTTTGAAAAATGGAAAGGAAGTTATTTATTTTTTCCTTGCCTATGGATTTGTATATCATATACCTTTTTTAGTATTGATAAAGGGGTAAAGAATAATGATATTAAAACTTGATCATTTAATGATGCATAAATTAAGGGGGATTTTGAATTATATGTTGCTTTAGCATCGGGGAACTTATGCATTCTAATTTATTTTGCCCAATACCATTAAATGTTTTTATATCATAAAAAATGACGAGACTATTGGATTAAGTGAGGTTATAACCCATAGTTTTGATGACTAGAAATATATTATTGCTAATTTTTTTAATCCTTAGTGATATTAGTAAGTTAATATATGAAAGTAATAGGCTATGTTTACCATGTTTAGAGAGAAAGACTCTCCTTTCTCTCTGATATGGGAGAAAATTTATCCATATACTAATTGATTCAATTGTGTCTCTTTTGTCTCGCTTATCTTGCCATGTTCCTTTGCTCAACTACTTTATTCTCTGGTGTGTTTATTGGTTCATCCATAAGCATTTGGTTTCACTCCCTTATTGTCTGACCCTAAGAAAAATTTTAATTCAAAGGGCATTTTTGTCTATTCCTTAAACTTTTTCCTACTTCATTATATTATATCGTTTAAATAACAACCTTTTGTATACATGTCATAATCCACTCAATAAAAGTTGAAGGAAGGTTCAAAGCTTGAAGACATTGTTGAATGAATTGCCAATTAATGGTATCAAAAGCTTTGAAGAATTCTATCTTTATTAGGCAACTATTAACTTTTTTTAAACAAAATTGTATTCCTTCAGTAGTTTTTGAATCAACAGAATATTATCCCCAGTATATATGTTAGAGAGAAAAAAACTTGTGCTGTGCTAACAATGTCAGAAATGGCCAACTTGAGTGTTTCTGCAAAGATCCTAGATATCACCTTATAGATTGTATTATAGTAGGAGATAGGATGGAAATCACTCATAATATGAGGTTATTGTTTCTTCATATTCATGTAGATGTATGACTGATTTCTTGAAATTTTTTTGAAGAATTAAAAAATTCCAGAACAGCCTCAGTAAAGAGCTTACTAATGATTTCCTAAGTATGTCGGAAGAATATAGTAGTAAAACCATCGGATCCAGGGGATTTTGAAGGATGTAAGTTCAAAAGGATTCTTTTAACATCATGTTCAGTTATAGGATATATCAGAAAATCCTTTATTCTTAGATGAACATTGCAATCAAAGAACCTTAGCACTTTAGGACTTGGTGTTGTAGAATCTGCATTTCCCATCAGTGCAATAAAGTAACTCTTGGCTAACTCCAATAAGGAATTCTATTTGAAATGAGTTTTTCATCTATCATTATGAAGCATGGAGATCTTTTTGATATTTCTTTTAGCTAGCAAGGATGAATGAAAAAATTTATATTTAAGTCACCTTCCTTCAACCAGTTGAGCCAAACTTTCTGCCTTAGGAATGAATTATGAAATGTGAGAGCTTCCTGACATTCTCAAAGGCATGTCACTTCTATTTGTCTAAATGCAAAATTATAAAGAAACTTATAACAAGTTTCTTGTGCACAATTGAGTTTCTCTTTAAGAGTTTGAAGATTTGGATTTCTTCCAAACATAAACTTCTTAAAAGCATCCTTCACTAGTTATAGCTTGAGCATTAGTTGATAAGAGCTAAAACCTATTTCTTTATAATTCCAATAGCTACTAACAACTTCTTAAAAACCATCCATACTAGTGATGGCATTGAAAAATCTAAAAGGGTCTCACATTGTTCTAGATTCAGTGAGCCTCTAGATCAGCATAAAAGAGTGGTTTGACATAAGGTTTTTGCCAAAATGTATAAAAGAGTGTAGAAATTGGGTTGGCCATTCAGATTTCACAAGTGATCTATCTAATTTCTTCCTAATAGGAAGGCTACCTTGCTGATTATTAGACCAGGTAAGTAGCTTTCTAGTGGAGTTGAGGTATACCAAATCCATCCTTATTAAAAAATTATAGTATTCTTTTATCATACCTAAATGGTGTCTTCTTCCCCCTTCAAATTCATTCAAACAGAGGGAGTAGTTGAAGTCTCCTACTACGAGCCATGGAGAGCGAATTTTGAGCTAGAGATTCTATAGATCTATCCATAATTTATCCTTTTGAAAGCTAAGGTTGGAAGCATACACTAGGGAAATATCAAACTCAGCACTCAGATTTTGCATCTGATAGTGAAGATGTAACAATTGATTTGATTCTTTAAGATCTCATTCCTTAATCAAGTCAATATTATAATGACAAATGATCTTGCCATTATAATTTGAGCTTTGATTAGAGAAAAGCTCCCAATTAGCACCCAAAAAGCATTAACCAAAAAGTGTAAGAGGATTTTTTATTTTTGTTTTAAGAAGACCAATTAAAATAGGTTTCTTGTCCCTCACTACCTCTTTCACCATTTACTTTTTTATAGGGTCACACAACCCTCTAGTATTTCAAATAAGGACTGACATGGGAGGGGGTTCCCCTATAGTTTTCTGCTTAGCTTTCTTTGTAATTGTTCTCCTTCTGGAATTATTAGGGAGTGTACTAGTTTCAGCAGGACCAGAGTTGGTCATTGCTATGGGAAAGGGACTATTGCCTTCTAGTTAATCTAGGATAGATCTTTGTTCAGTGATGATAGTGCCATTGCCCTGCATCTCTACTTGATAATGAACTGTTGCTATTTCCTACCTATTACTTGATTGTGAAATATCATTAGGTTAAGGAATAAGATTAGTTTCAATACTAGTCTCTATAGGTGCAATAGAATGATAAATCTCCCTCTCCTTTTACAACAGTCTAGAAAAGCTGGGCTGAACTTCATGCTCCATATCCTCAACTTGCTCAACCCTATCATTTTCCTTTTATCTTACTCTAAGAGTGAAACATCAACTTTAACTTCCATTAATTCGTCATGCCAATTTGTTTTGAATAATTTACCAGTTAGGATCCTTTTTTTGTGGTATTGCTAGGTGTCCATGGATAGGCAACTTCAATCACTGCTTTTTTCAATTCTCTAGACTCTTTAAGACTTAGAATAGATAAATTCTCTAATAGTGGAGCATTTTTCTAAATTTTTATGCACATTTTGGCATAACACATCCTCTACATTGTGGCAATTTGACTGTCTATATAGATTGGCTTCCCCATTGAGCTGGATAAAAAACTCAACTCCTTAATTGTCCAAAGCTCCATTGGAAGATTTGAAAATTGACCTATAGTAACAGGACCTTTATCTTACTCTGATCAAGCTTCATTCTAGGTTTCCATTTTTGAACAACTAGGGGTTGATCCCCAACATGCTAAGACCCCAACCCTATAATTTCAACTAAATGTGTATCTTAACAAAATTTAAACAAGATGGAGCCATCTTCCCTTAGTATCACCTTATCCGTCCCCTTTTTACTCCATCTAGCCTTAGCCTATGTTTCCACGATAGGAAAAGCAAGTCTCTTGGATAAAAAAAAACCAATCAAGGACGTAGACCAAACCTGAGCACCCATCCTTAAGAGTTTGAGAGGTGGGGACGCAACCCCATCCTTGACCACATTCTGATAGTGTTTAAGCATAACTTTGTTATGTCAAATCTGTACGTTATTCCTATAAGCTTTTACAGGCTAAGATTCTTGAGGTTTTAGTTTAACATTCACTTGTTTGCCGTCAGTCAAGCCATCATTGCTAGTAGCAAAAGCTTTTTTAGAGAGGGTTGGAAAATCATCCTTTGAAAAAGAGGACTCTCCTGCCTAAGGAAAGCCGTCCTACGAGGCAGAGCCTTCCTTCAAGCAGTTGCCCCTAGCACCCTTCTTCCAATAAGGAACTAGAGGAAGAATTTTTACGTATGAGAAGGGATGTTTCTAGAAGTGGAAAGTGGTAAAGGTAGAAAAGGGATTTCAGTAAGAGAGAAGACAAAGAAAAAAATGAGAAGAGAGAGTTTATAACTTAGTCCTAAAAAATGAATCGTTTAAACAATATACCATAATAGTTGACTAATATGCCAAGATGGTTGACTAATGTCACTCTTACTAGTTCTTGTAATAGTTAGTCTTTATTTCTAATGACTATTTTAGTTTGTTTTATGTATAAATAGACTATATATAATTTATAGGAAGTATGTTGGGCATATTAGAGAATCGTTAAAAGCCTAGAGAACGCATGTTTGTATTACCTAACATATAGTGAGCCTTATTTGTTAGTGTGTCATGAGAAGGAGTTCTCGAGTTGTATACATATTGTAATTTAAGAAATTGCTTAGGATACATTTTGAGAGTTTTTTAAAACCTTGAATAAGATTTGTAAAAGGTTACTCTTCACTAATGGCAAAGAAGACGTTATACAAAGGGTTCCTCTTCACCCATTGATGGAAGAAGAAATTGGATTCTTAAGTGAATATTAGTGAGTAGGTGTAGGTTAATGGTTACTCTTTGATATTACATATGATAAATTAACGAAATAACAATGTGTTTGACATATACATCGATGTGGTTTGTTTTTTGAATTAACACTATTGATGTTGCTGTATACGTGTCCTAAAATTATTCAGTGAGTAAAAATTAAAGATAAAACATAATAGATGAACTAAGTATAAAATTTTTACAAAGCATAAATGATTCCTACAAGATTTTTAAAGAAGAAAAAGTTTTGGTTGAATTAATGAAACCATAGTACAAGTTGGTGTCATTTACCTTTATCTATATAATCCTATCGTTTTTAAATTTATTCCATGTCATATTAAGCACATTTATTTATCAATTTAATGAAACTAACATGGAAATAAAGTATAGAGGCTAGGATTAGTCCTATTTTTTTTAGGATGGAGAAATTTTTTTATTTAAGTTTTAGATTGATTTGAATCTTAGTTGAAGATGGCTTCATTCATCATCTTTGAGTTGGACTGGACAAAAGTCTATCCCTTTTACCATCCCTATATAGAAATACTAATCATAGCATTCATATTCAATAAGATATGAGTGTCATTGTGAAAAAGTACATAAATAAAAATTTATTACAATTAATTATTAAGGGTACTATATAAAAAGAATTTTTTTGTAAGTGAAGTTTGAAAATGATGAAGGCTAAATATGTGGTAGGTTTGTTGATCTAGTCTTAACTCGCTAGGCTTATAAAAGAAACTACACAATTTCTGAGGGTGTTCCTTACAAAGACACTCTTATACTCAAATCAATCAACTAAAGAGTGCTAAGTGTGTAGGCAAATCACTATATGTGCTTAATGAAAGTGTTTATAAGAACTTACCATAAGATATCTCTTATTTATAGGAAATCTTTCTCTAAACTATAATTGGACTTTAATTGCCCTTAGTAGATTTAAATACCACTTTCAATAGATAACTTAGTTAGTATTTGATAAAAATCTAACTCTTTATATGGATAAATCATATTTTAGTTGGACTTGCACTTCAGGCCTATAAAAATTGTCTTATCAAAACTTAGATTCTTAAAAATGAACTTTCAAAACTCAAGTTTGTAGGGATGAAGGTTTTATTAAAGTGGTCTTTATACCACTCCAAATGACTTACTAATTGAACAAAAATGTGCACTATAGTTTTTCAAAAGAAATGCAAAGTATAATATAAACATTCTAGAAAAGGCTAATGATAACTTCTAATAGATGTATTGAAGCCAGGTGCGAAGGCAATATAGAACAAATAACCATGATTAAGTCAACTATGTAGGTCTACTTTAACAAATTGATAATCATGTTTAGTAACTCTTTTATGATTTCACTTTGACATGCCTTTCTATGATGGATTGTCAACCATCTTCAATGCCTCTTAAATATTCTTCATAAATCTAGACAAGTATAAAGATTACTTGACATATTGATGATCATGTCCGAAAATTAACAAGAGGCTCATTGAAGGTTTGACAAGAATCAACCTTAAAAGCCTTAATTCCCTTATATTTCCTTTGACAAGACTACTGAGATAGGTTCAGGTTTTGACATAAATTGTCCCTCATAAGTTCTAATAATTATTTTCTTGAGGAGTGTCCTCGTGTTGTATTTATTTCAAGTTTTAAGTGATTCCATATTTAATATAGCCCCAATTTTTTGTATTTTATCTTTATGCCTTTATGGGTGACGATAAAGCTTAGAAACTTACCTGCCCTTATTCTAATATGCACTTTTTAGAGTTTAAGTTCATATTGTATTTTTCATAAAATTGTTAAGCTTTATTGTAAGTCAGTTATATGGTTAATGTTGGCCTTTAGATTCACATTCATATATTGTTAAGCATTATTGTCAGTCAGTTATATGGTTAATGTTGGTCTTTAGATTCACAATCATATTGTCTATATAGGCTTCTATATTCCTCTTAAGTTGTTTGTGAAAGACCAGGTTTACCAAAACCTAATAGGTTAACCTTATGTTTTTAGGCCAACAGGAAATACTTTGTATTAAAAGATATTTTTGTGTATGATTAAGGATATCTTCTTTTTTGTTAGACTCATCGATTTTGATATGATTTTAAAATAGTAGGGCATTAACAAAACTTAGATTTTGTTGTTATGAGATTGAATACACCAATTGTTCTATCTTAGATACTAGATAGTTGTCTTTGGGACATGCCTTATTTAGATATTTGAATTCCATAAATGTCCTCCACTTTGTATTAGCCTTCTTAACCATAATCAAATTGGATAATCATTCATAGTAGTTAACCTCACTAGGGAAGCTTGCATTTAGTAGTTAGCTACCTCTTTTTTCTATCACATGTTATTGTCCTAAAAAGAGAGTCAACTTTTAACATATAAGAGATGATATCCTTACTCACCTTAAGCATATTAGTTAGTCTCCAAGAAAAAATGTATAAGTATTGGAGTGAGAATTCGTCAAGTCTTATTTAGTAGTTTTCTCCATCCTTGCCCTAATATTAACGGTCTTATAGTCTTTAGGACTTTTTATGGTGTAAATGACATTTCTTTTCTTCAAAACTATATGATAACATTATTTTAACAATATTTTTGTCTTTATGTACCCATTTAGGGTTGAGAACTTCATGATAAGTCAGTAAGGCAATATTACTACACATATCACATATAGAAATGGGCTACTGTTTATATCATTATACACAGGTTATTTTTTTACCATATAAAACTCAAATTGTTTACCTACCTTAATGTGAGTGTAACTAGCTAAGAAAAGGGTACATTGCATATGCCTAATATAGTAATTATAAGACATAGGTGTAAGAAGCTTAAAGAGGCTTTGAATGAGTTGATTTAAGTATATTTACCCTAATCAGGCTTTAAAGAGCACATCAAAAAATATTTTTGGAAGCTTATTAGAACTAGAGGAAGACTAAGCACATGTAAATATGATTTAAGCTAAGGGTGGAGAATATTTGGATGCATAAACTTATGAAAAGATGTATAATTTCATGGATCATTATTTATTAGTGTTTTCATATTTATTTAGTGTTTTGGTCTTTAATTTATTATAATTAGGTTATAATTTGCTCAATTATAAAGCCTAAGACGTGTGTAATATGTTTTTGTAGTTGTTTGCCAGTTTCTTATTTGGAATAGGAATTTTATGGGGTTAAACTATAATTTCATTAAAAAAAGCCCTAAAAGTGTACTATCCTTATTACAATATGAATCTAAATTGAAATAGGATACCTAGAGTCCTAATTGGAGTATTTTATTGAAGTTTTAGTTAAAGTAGAACTAGTAGTTGGTTTTTAGACGAAAAATAAGTATTAAAGTTTCAAGTCGAGTTCTATTAGTGGTTGGTATTTAAATTTATATAGGAATCCTTGTTAGACTTGTAATTAGAATGTCTATCATGTTTTTTATGTTTCAACCTATATAAAGGCATATTTATGTTACAAAATATTGAGAGTCTTAAGTGCTTTATCTCTTATTCTTCATTGAACTTCATAACTCATCAAATAATCCCTTAATTATGTTGTTCAAAATACTTACAAACTTGATTATTAATTCTTTTTAATCAATGGGTAAGTTCCTTATAAATCTAGTTTAGATGTTTTTGAAGATTAAATCTTGTTTATAGGCACTAGGTTTTATTCTTAGATGGGTTCATATAAGTTATTATTAGAACCTGACTTTAGTATTAAAACCTGACTCTAAATAGGGTTTTACTATCCCTTTGCTTTTTGTCTTTTAGGTTATTCATTTTTCTTTTAAATTTCTATTTTTTATATCTCTTTATTCTTTTTATTAAAACTTCTTGTTTATAAAATTTTAATTATTACAAATTATATTATATTTTTTTAGAAATTTTCTTCTCTTCTTTTTGTGTTCGAGTTTCTTCCTTGTTCAATTCTTTATTTTATTCCTTTCAAACCAAATCATTCGGAATGTAAGAATTCATTTTTGTTTAATCAATTTCAGGTGGTGGTGATATAAAAATCTAGTTTTGGTGCATGTTTACATAGATGCAATCTTCTGAATCATTGAATTTATTCTTATTTATTTATTTTTTGCCTTCTATTAAAAAACAATAGAAAGGAAAAAAAGGGAAACAAAGTAAGTTGTGCAGATATGGTTTTTTCAAGAACATAATCCAAATCTAGTTATTCTCAATGGAAGAGCATTTCATACATAGAGCTTAAATATATGCCTAAGTAAGCAACTATAAGATATTGAAAAATTGGTCCAATTGAATCACTGTTTCTTTATATTTGCTTCATTCAATTCCCTTCCTTTTTGCTTAGCCTATGGATTGCTTCTTCCCTTAATCATTAGCTCTCTTGTTTTTATATGTTTATGAGGCTAAATTTTTTGGTTAATTTTGTTTAGTTTTTTAAGGAACTTAATAAGGAAGTAAATGATTGTAAAAGGTAGGAGTTTGTGAGATTAACATCAAGCAAAATCAAATTAACGAGTGAAATACGAGTGATTTGATATCTTTTAAGAGTATATACGTAAGAGACAATAGAAGGAGTTTTCTCTTATTACAACTTTTAAATATGACTTCTAAAGGTGGTCAACATTGAAGGAAGAAAAGAAAAACTCATTCTTTGTGCGACACCTGTAATAGAATTTAATGATGAGAATGATGATTTAAGTGCTGATGAATTTGAGTTAGCATTTGAGGTTTAAAGAGGAAAAATTAGGAATATTAGAGAAGGTATGTAACATCCCCACATCTATGGAAAGGGAAAATTGGTAATTTGGCACGGGTTAGGAGTGTTTAATATTGCATTGACATATTCATGCATTCATATATGCACATAAGT
>JANQBM010032796.1:0-10806 GCA_025594535.1 Erythroxylum domingense | reverse complement strand
TCTAATGACACTGGTCTATTATTTGAGACAAAACAACTGTTGTTTAGTCATTTTGATATGAAGGATCTTGGTGAGGCTTCTTATGTGCTTGGAATTAAGATTCTTCGAGATAGAGCTAATGGGATTCTTCGATTGTCTCAAAAGACTTACATTGATTGGATCTTGAAAAGATTTAACATGCATTCTTGTTCTCCTAGAAAGGCACCAACAGTAAAAGGTGACAAGTTCTCAAAGGCCCAATGTCCACAAAATAAAAAAGAGAGATAAAATATGCGTCACTTGTAGGTAGTCTGATGTATGCTCAAGTATGCACACGCCTTGATATTGCTTTTGTTGTAGGCGTGTTGGGAAGATACTTGAGTGATTCTGGTCTTAGCCATTGGAAAGCGGCTAAGAAAGTCATGAGGTATCTTTTGGGTACCAAAGATTATATGTTGACTTATCAGCGAACTGACACTCTTGATATAGTTGGGTTCAGTGATGCTAATTATGCAGGATATGTGGATGATAAAAATTCCACTTCAGGCTACATCTTTATGATGGCTGGAGGAGCTGTATCATGGAAAAGTGTCAAACAGACACTCACAGCATCCTCTACCATGGAGGTAGAGTATATGGCGTGCTATGAGGCAGCTTGACAATCAATATGGTTGCAGAATTTTATTTTAGCATTGGGTATTGTAGACTCTATTTCGAGTCCGCTGAAATTATATTGTGATAATTCCGCAGCTGTAGCTTTCTCTAAGAACACTAGGAGTACTTCTCGCTTAAAGCATATTGATATAAAGTACTATTTTGTTAAAGAGAAAGTCGTTGAATCCCTCATTACTGTTGAGTATACGCCTACAGTTAGCATGTTAGCAGATCCACTCATAAAAGGCTTACCTATATGTGTGTTTATAGAACACGTCTCCTGCATGGGATTGTTAGGAGCCTAACTGGATAAAATTAGTGGGAGTTTGCTATTTTGTATTGAACATGTTGACACTTTGTATGGATTGCTTATGACTTGTGTATATGAGACATGCATAATGATGTTTGCAGTCATGTTTGTTAATGTTGACATATATATGTTGATATTGTACTGCAAGCATGTTGTTTTAATGGTTATTGTGGTATTCGAACATCTCCAGGGCCAAATCATATGTAGTATACATATCCTGTCGATATGATATTGCATATGATTTCTTTGATTGCTTTTGGATGATAGAGATTGATATAGTGGTTTGATTATATTGTCCAAGTGGGAGAATGTTAGAAAAATTTATGGACTAATATAATCACAACGTTAATTCCATATGTCTAACCACAATCGAAATTTCTAACCACAATCGAATTGCCTAATGTATATTTAATAACCATAATGCGATGGTTAATTTGCTAATTGCATTTGAGGCACATGGTAGTACCCTAATGACTATATGTTGGCCCATTAAACTATAGTTCACATCATCCATATAAAATGATACAATTAACCTATTCTACCCCTTAGGGTAGAACATGTCATAATATGTGACATAAGGTGAGATTGTTGTATATATATTGTGTGTGGGTGTGTAAAAGAAAAAGGTTGGGTCTTCTACCATAACTCTCTCTTGCAAAAGGGTTCTTTGTATTTTTCTTTGATAGGTGTTGGAGCTTTGAGCAATGGAAAGGAACATCCCAAGTGTTGGAGGTATGAGTTTATTGACTTGTTATGCTCTAAATAAAATGTGATCTTGGTTGGTGAATGTGGTAATGACTGCATTTATAATAGCAGGTCATTCTAATATAAGCATTTCACTAAGCTATTCTAGTACGTCCCAATTATATTAGAGAAATTACAAATAAAAACAAAGTTAAGATTAAGGATTTTAATGATGGTTAGTATGGCAATCATGGTCAATGTGAGTAAATTTGCAGTTATAGAAATTGCAATGAATTGACATAGAAGTCATGATAAACCCAACCATGAAACGTTATTTAAACCATCAATGTGAACACTTTTCCAGTTATAGAAATTGCAGTGAATTGACATAGAAGTCATGACAAAGGCTTTGAATGATGGTTAGTGTGGCAATCATTGTCAATGTGAACACGTTTGCAGTTATAGAAATTGCAATGAATTGACATAGAAGTCATGATACGTTATTTAAACCATCAATGGGTTGAAAACCGAAACAAGCCTGCATGACCCAGAAGAAATATGTACATAAAACTCTTCAAGATGTTTCAATTGTCATTTGTTGGCTTCACCACTTATAAGCTGTCATTTTCTTTCTTTCTTTTTTTTGTTGATTAGATTATGGTAAAAATCTTGACATCGATAGGAATCTTAATCTGACGACAAATGGATAAATTCAAGGGGAGACTTAGAAAATTTGCCATTTTTATCAATTAGTTAATGAAGTCTTTTGCCGATCTTAATGATCTTCTGTTACACCCTTGCATGGATGATGGAACGCTAAGTAGATAAAAATAGATGTTACATCATACTTCATTGTCGTTGAGGTGATATTGAGCTTGACATGTAAATAAATTGACTGCAAGTGTTAGACTACCAAAAGGAAGGGCAATTGTAAAATGGTGATAACAAAAAACGAAAAGAAAGATAATTAATCTGGAGATTCCTACATATAGGTATTGACATGTTTCATTAAGGACCTTTGGCTGTACATTGTTAAACGCGTCCTTTAATCATCAAGGGGCCGAGGTAGTACTGAAAGCTTAAAGGAACTCTAGCTTTTAACGATAATCTTTCGACTCCAAAACTATTATATTAGAACTTATCAAGTTAGCACCTGAAACTAAGTTTACAATTCTGTAAGTATATAGAAGCCAAGCCACAAAGTTAAGCTTCTTGTTTGCAGATGGTCAATCTTTTTGAGTTTATAAGAAAATTTATTATCAGAAACAGTTCGATACGTTGAAATTAAGCAAACAATTCATTGTAATTCGAGGAAGGTGAATTAAAAATATTTTATTTGACAGAAGTAACGAATAGGAATTATGAGTGAAAAACGGTAGGGGTGTAGTAATTTCGCAAAATCTTCAATTTACCGCAATCGTTTCTAGCACAATCAAAAATCAAAAAAATTAAATGCACAAATATAAATTAACACCAAAATTTGATAACACAATTCGGCACACCTTCTCTATGTCTGCGGGCCCTCACTAACTTAATTCTTTCACTAACGATAATAGTTTTATACAAGGCTTTACTGAGCTGACACCACTCAACCCTTGACACTATCCCTCGTTCTCACTTCTCGTGAAAGAACTTCACACCTAATAGTACAACCGTCTCGTACTAACCTCAATAGAGGATTTTCTCAAACAATGTTTAATGAAAACGAAATAAAATAAATAACTCAATTGACTAAACAAAATTCAATATAAACGAAAACAATTGAGATAAAAATCAACTCCCTTAAATATGTCACTTCATCAACAAAAGAATGGGAAGTTGTCAACCAAGAAATCTACTATGAATCTTCGATATAGTCACTAAAACATCCCACACACAGCAGCCACAAAATGTCTCAGATCAACAAATATTTCATTACTGAAACGTTAACCCAATAGAGTTGCAATAACCAAGATAATTATTGAAGTTTTTTGCACCAAACCATAAAAAAAAACAACAGCTATAAAGTCATGAAAACTTCTGAAATTTTCGCACACCAACTCCAAAAATGGTAGCCACAAAATCACCAAGACTGTTGAAAATTTTTCACACAATAACCACTATCGATGACAGTGAGTAGCCCAACAAAATAATATAAACACCGTAGAAAGCTAGTTGTCAAAAACTCACAAATTTACCCAACTGAACCACGCAAAGACAAAAACAAGAATACAGCTGCACTAAAACTTCATCAACGACAACTAACCAACAAAGACATATGGCTATTAAAGCACCTCAGTGCAGCATATCACCTTCAGCCCACTCACGTGAAACTACAATAAAGTCAACAACATAAAGATCAACACATCAAACCTTCTATGCACTTTTTAATTACCAAAACAAAAGACGCATAGCCTCACCTCGTACACCACCTACAACTAAACAAAAAAGACGCAAGGAGGGAGTCAAGCATGAAGGGAGTCACTCATGCCCTTTACAAAATCTGTAGCTCATTAAATTTGTCTTTAAGCCCACGACAATATCATACACACACATTGCTACTCTAGATGAGGGGTCACATACACATTGTCCAAAATAATGGTTCAAGCACACAATTACAGTGTTTCAACTCACTCACAATTTTCTGCATACACCTAAAACGTTATCAGCCCACGCTCCTACGATGAACCCACACCAAGTCACACACGTAAGCCGCTCTCACCTGAGCAATCTCATGATATCCATCAATCAACCAACGTAACCCACATACATTTCCATTAGAGATAGACTTCTTTTTCACTTTAACTCTTGTTCGAAAATCCAATTCAAAATAAGAAGTATTACTTAGTTACACCGCATCTTAATTTGGATTTTTAATCATTATCTTGAAGATCCAATAATCAAAATGTCAAAATTAAATAATAAGATATATAATAAATATCTTAACAATCTCCCTCTTTTTGACAATTTTTTTCACAAATAGGAAACTCCCCTAAAGAAGATAACTGGACATATAAACATCGAATACACAAACCAAGAACTCCCCCTTAATTAAACATCAAGTTCCAAAGAACATTCAAAAAAACAATAATGAACAATTATCCAATCATCCAAATTTCTACCCCTTAGGACAAAAAAATGCCAAAAAATAAGACTAATAGTCATAGAGATACCTTAAAATATCCCCTGAATTGAGTAGTCATGAAAAATAATCTGATCTCTCCCTCTTGGGAAAAAACAATGTCAAAACAAGAATACCTTTAATGCAATCAATCTCAGCGAATAAAGAAGCATAAAAATCAACAATAGGTACAACGAAAGAATCATAAACGTGCCAAAATGACAATTTACCACTAGTCAAAATACTCGCCAACATATTAGTACTCACATCAAAGTCATCTGCCTACGATTGATCAAATTTAGAAACCCAAAAAATGCATTTAACAAATCTTAATCAAACTTAACCAATTTCCTCCTTACATAAACCATAAGAACACATATTACCCAAACTAAACAGCCTATAATATAAAGAGAAACCAAAATAAAACTTGAAAAGTCTAGATGTTAAGCCCTTCGAACCTTTTTTTTGTTTTTTAATAAATAACATCAAAAAATACTTCAAAAATGTAAAGTACATAGTCTCTGTACCCCTGGAAGAAATTAAAACCTGGGCTTATTCCTCGTCACATTATCTCAGTCATCAACTATTTGGTTGATTTCTTTATTTGAAACAACTGATTTACCCTCAATCTGAACAATTTCTTCAAAAGCAGTAACTAACTCTGAATCTTGACAATTTCTTGTTTTTCTTTCTCTATGTCTTTGTGCTTGTACTTAACCCTTTCTAGCCCAAGAGTGCTTCGATAACATGGGTTGCTACTGGAAATTTGATAGAGAGTGTCTAGGTTTTCAGTTCTCACCCCTTTGAAACATCATTTGTAACAACTTGTAACGTTTCGGTCTTATATGCTCGATTACTCCACAAAAGTGACATGTAGGTATGAACCTTCGATTTTTCTTTGAGATTTCTCCTTGGATAGATCTAGTCACACCAATTTTCTCATCATTTCACTTGGAACATTCACCTTTATAGTCAATGATTTGAAAGTCTCCTTTAGTGTTACCAATTTCCAACAACTTTTCTAGCTTTTCGGTACCTCCATTTAACATTCTTATTCCCTTTTCCATGCTGACTAGCTTCAACTTTGTTTCATTAAGCTCATATATTGTAAATACAACTTCTTCTTAAGGTCTTGAATTGTATTCTTCATGGTAAAGTTTTCCTCATTCAACTTCTTATTTTATGGGACATGTTTGGACCCATTTAGCATTCATTAACTCATAGGCTTCATAAATATCTTCCTTTTTATCATCTGAATTATTGTCATCACTGTCATAATCTAAGATTGAGTTTTGAGCTGATTCATCTGTGTTTTTTTTGAAATTTTTTGATTTACTCATGTTTTCGTCATCGGTTGCTTCATTCTTGGTTGCTGTAAAGCAAGTAACTGGGCTTTTTTTACTGTATAAAGTAACTAACGCAACACCATTCGCATCTTCTTCTTCACTACCATACTCAGTTCCGGATTCATTCTCACTTCAAATGCTTGTATAGGACTTACCTTTTCTCTTCTTTAAGGTGTTAGCACATTCAGGTTAAACATGTTTGAAGCCTTGACATTCATGACAGTGACTTTTTTTTACTTTTCTTTCACCTTTTTAAGTTTTAACTTATTGTATGAAGTTGTTGTTTGATGAACTCCTACCGTTTTGCCTAAACTCGGATCTATCCTTCTTCACTTTCTTTAACCACTTACTAAAATTTCTTGTCAATAACTCCATGTCCTCATTCTCCTCGGATTCATCTTCGAAGTCATTCACTTCTTTAATAATCTCGGCTTGCAATGCCAATCCTTTGCTCTTTTGTCGATTATCCCTCAACAAATTCATCTCAAAATTGGTAAGAATCCCAATTACCTTATCCAAAGACAATTCACTGACATCATGGGCTTCTTCAATGGCATCAATTTTTGGTATGAACCTCAGAGGCAATGATCTCAATGTCTTCTTAACCAATTTCAGGTTAGATTACTTCTTCCCGAGTTAATGTGTTTGGTTTGCTATATCACGTAGTCTCTTATGGAAGTCTCCAATGGTTTCACTCTCATCCATCTTCAGCTCTTCAAATCTTATAGCCAATATCTGAAATTTTGAGGCTATCACAAATTTCGATCATTCATGTATAGTTTGCAAAGTATAGCACACTTCTTTTACAGATTCACAAGCTGATATCGTAGCAAAGTGACCTTCATCAATTGCACTGAAGATGGCATGCAGGGATTGAGAATTTCCAAGCGCTCTGTCTTCTTCAGCCCTTGTCCACTTAGATGCATCTTTAAGCACTATTTCTACCTTTTCATCAGTCATCACTAGATGTATCCAGTCATTTAAAAATAAGTTCCACACTTTTGTTCCTTGTGCTTGAATGAATACTTTTATCTGTGATTTCTATGTCGGATAATTTGAACCATCTAACAACAGTAGCCTGATGATTGATGCCCCTTTTTTTATAGCCATAATTACGAAACAAGGATCGACATTGACTTGATGTACTAAGTTCTGATTCGGTGACCCGCTCTGTTACCAATTGAAAAGCCATAAGGGTGTAGTAGTTCTGTAAAATATTCAATTTACCGTAGTCGTTTCTAGTACAATCAAAAACTAAAAATAATTAAATGCACAAATATAAATTAACACCAAAATTTGGTAACATAGTTAAGTACACCTTGGCTACATCTGCGGGGCCCTCACCTAGCCTAATTCTTTCACTAACGACAATAGTTTTATACTAGGCTTTACTGAGCTGACACTACTCAACCCTTGACACTATCTTTCATCCTCACTATCCGTGAAAGAATTTCACACCCAATAGTATGATCGCCTCGTACTAACCTCAACAGAAGATTTTCTCAAACAATGTTTAATTAAAACGAAATAAAATAAACAACTCAATTAATTAAATAAAATTCAACATAAGCGAAAATACTTGAGATAAAAAGAAACTCCCCTAAATATGTTGATTCATTAAGAAAAGAACATAAAGTTGTAAACCAAGAAATCTACTATGAATCTTTAATATAGTCACTAAAACATCCCATGCACAGCAGTCACAAAACTTCTCAATCAATAAACTTTTCATCACAAAACTTTAACCCAATGGAGCTACAATTAACAAGATAACTACTAAAGTTTTTCACACCAAACCAACAACAAAAATAGCATCCATTGAAAAATTGAAGGGGGAAGTAGTTTCGTAAACTTTCCAATTTTACTGTAGAGGTCTTTAGCATAAACAAAAACAAAAGCAATCAAAAACGAAATAATAAAAAGAACTAAAAATTTGGTAACGCAATTTGGCACACCTTGCCTATGTCTACGTGGCCCTCACCCAGCTTAATCACTTTTACCGAAGTACAATAAATTTAACCAAGGCTTTACTGAGCCGACACCACTCAACCCTTAACACTATCTCTCAACCTCACTTCCCGTGAAAGAATTTCAGACCCAATAGTACAACCGTCTTGTACTAACCTCAACAGAGGATTTTCTTAATCAATGTTTAATGATAAGGAAACAAAATAAACAACTTAATTGATTAAATAAAATTCAACATAAACAAAAACACTTAAGAAAGAACAGAGAAACAACTCCCCTATAGATTCAGCTTCTCGAAATAATCCTTCAATTGAAACGATCCATCCCAACTTCAATAGCTTTAATCAAACCATATGGAACTATAGACAATAGATGAAGATATCTAATAAAGTAACATGCTGACTAGCTGAATCTCTTCATCATAGATAACCCTTTTTTTTTTCCACAAAAGCATGTCGTAGTGTTTCTTCAATTAATAACTAACGCCCACTTCACCATAGCAAACATTCACTGCAACATCAATGCACACACCACAACCACGTTTTTTTAACAACTAATTCACATAAACTCTATCCCACATATGCACATCAACTTCATTGCTGCACACTCACTCCAACTTAGTTTTTATGCATTTGCCACATTGATAGACTTCTACAGTGATTAGGAGATGTGCACAATCTCATAAGCAATAAGACTCCTACTGCAACTATGTAACCAGCACTTCAAATTCAAACACGCAACAACCTCATCCCTTTAATATTCTTCAATCCACAAAATCAACACAAACCTGTAATAACACCATTTAGTTATCGACATGTCTAGCAGTAAAAACAAAATCCAGCAGTAAAATATTTCCAATATCACCATGATGATAGACTCCAATGCAGTGTAGAATTCCTACAAGTTATATCTTATATGTCCAATTAAAATGCCAAAAATATGTAAAAGATACATATAATATATCCTAACAATCTCCTCTTTTTTGGCATTTTTGTCACAAATATGAAACTCCCCCTAAATAACATACTTGACCATATAATTATCAAATTCACAATTCATATGACAAATACTCCCCCTTAATCAAACATCAAGTTCCAAAGAACATTCATAGTAATGATAATCCAATCATACAAATTTCTCCCCCTTAAACAAAAGATGCCAAAAAGTAAGATAAATAGTCACACATGTACCTTGAAATCTTCCCCTGAATGGAACAATCATCGTAAACAATCTAATAACTCCCCCTTGGGACAAAATAGTGTCAAAACGTATAATTATATGAATCAACAATAGCTGTAGCGGAAGAATCATATGCACGCCAAGATGATAATTTACTACCATTCAAAACACTAAGAGATATGCCCGAAAGATAGAGAGATACCTGAGAGAGAGACCTATACTGATGAGAGAGCTGAAAAGTCTTTGGTGGAGCTAAATAGAAGTCACAATGCAAACTACTAAAAAGATAGGACGACAATGGCAACATAGAAACTAAAGAAAACGAATTAACGTTTCGTTTTTTTTACTTTTCCTTTTTTTAAAACAACAAAAAGAACTTCAAAAGTGTAAAGAACACAGTCCCTATGCCCCTCAAAGAAATTCAAACCTAGGATTTTTTCTCATCACATTATCTCAGTCATCAACTGTCTGATTGATTTCTTCATCTGAAGTAACTGACTTATCCTCAGTTTGAACAGTTGCTTTAAAAGCAGTAACTAACTATGAATCTGGACACTTTCTTATTTTTCCTTCACTACATCTTTGTACTTGTCCTTGACCCTTTCCAACCCAAATGAATTTGGGTCTTGAAGGTTGATTTTGAAATTTATGTGAGGGACATAAAATTCTTTTGCTTTGGCTTCTTTGAAACAGCATCTGCAATAACTAGTAACATCTTAGCCTTATATGCCCAATAACTCTGCAAAAATGACATATGGGTACAAATCTTCGATTCTTTCTCGATGTTTCTTCTTCTCGGATAGATCTGGACATGTCATTTTTCTCCTCATTCACTTTAAAACACTCACGTTTGTAACCAATGCCTTGAAGATCCCCTTTAGCCTTATCGATTTCAATCAACTTTTCTAACTTTTCTGTGCCTCCATTCAGCATTCTCAAGCCCTTTTCAGTACTTACTAATTTTAGTTTGACATCACCGAGCTCTTCTAAAGCTACCATCAATTTCTTTTCTAACTCTTGTATGGCGTTCTTTATGGAGAGATTCTCTTCCTTTAATCTTTCATTCTTTCTACAAGTTTTTACCCTTTTTTTGTACATTAATTCGTAAGTCTCGTAAATGTTCTCCTTTTTATCACTTGAACCACTTTCATCATTGTCATAATCTGAGATCGAGCTTTGAGTTGAATCATCTAAGTTTTTCTTGAAATTTCTTGATTTATTCAATTTTTTATCTTCAGTTACTTCCTTCTCGGTTACTGTTAAACAAGTAACTGAACTTTTACTATGTAAAGCAACTAACGCATCACAATTGGTGATTTCTTCTTCACTACCATATTCACTCTCGAATTCAATGTTACTCCAAGTGCTAGTAAAGGATTTTCCTTTTCTCTTCTCAAATTATTAGTACATTCAGCTTGAACATGCACGAAGCCTTGATACTCATGATATTTGATTCTTTTCATCTTCCTTTCACCCTTTTAAGTTATAAACTATAATGCCAATCTTTTTCTTCTTTCTTGCTTACCCCTTAAAAGATTCATTTCAAAATTTGTAAGAATTTCGATTACCTTCTCCAATGACAGATC
>JANQBM010032768.1:0-10806 GCA_025594535.1 Erythroxylum domingense | reverse complement strand
TTTATGTACGGAGGTAAATTAAATAAATTTATTCGTTTTAAGTATCACTGGTGGGGAATTCCTCCCCCGTGGGCCACGGTCCAGATGTCACATAGGACGTCGGGCCGTGGACCCGCCCGGGGAGGGGTTCCAGCAATAAACCCTAATCAGATTATGGATGTTACAATCTCTCAATTAACAACCAATCCAAAACCCTAATTTGTTCTGATGTTCTCTAATAAACTACCAGAAATCTATGCAAGATCTCTCTTCGCACAGTTTACTGATTTGATTTAGTTATTGTTCTATTAAATCACCTAACTTTTGTTAGCCTAATAATTATTTTTCATTCGATTCACCCTCTCAGTTTATCATTGAATTATGCACCTCCAGAATTAAACCACAACAAATCCAATAACACATAAACAATCAAATTTCATTAATTCAAAGATAAAACTCTGAAAGTGAGTTTAGAACATCCTCAACATTCAAAAATCCTATCATCAAACAATTATTCCAATTCTATATAATAATAAAATTGAAAATAAATAGGAAATATGATCTGAACGGACTATGGGAGGCAGCAACGTCGGGAAACTCCTGATCTGGGAAGTATGTCGAGTCAGCTTCTTCTCCACTTCTCTCTTCCTTCTTCTCTTTCTTAATCTCTCGATGAATTTTCTCTAGGGTTTCTTCAAGGTGGCTGATGCAAAAGCTCTCTCCTGCCTCTTTGTCTTGTCCTTTAAATATCCTATGTGTTATGAGCAGCTCTAGGGTTTTTTGTGGTTCGAAAAGTCTAAAAATTCCTCGAAACTTGACGTTTTTTAGTATCTACCCGTTGCAGATCACGATCGTGGACCACATCTAAGGCTTTTATCACAATCGTGGCATGCAGGTCACTATCGTGGGTCATATCCTGGGCTTTTGTCACGATCGTGACATGTGGGCCAACTTTGGTGCTTTTGTCACGATTGTGTTGTTTTGGCCCAAATGTCTCTAAAACCTCTCCATTCTTCGATGTTGACCCTGAAACGCTAACAAATACATCAAGGTACCTTAAAAATATAATATTTAAACTCAAAGACTTGTACTAACCCATAAAAAAATTTAAACACAAATAATTATCAAATTAACACAATTCTAATCTAAACACATATTAAACGATTGAATTAGCAATTAAATGCATATTAAACTAAGCCCTAAAACATAATGCAATTTACACTTATCAACATCGCCACACTTAAACGTTTGCTCGTCCTCAAGCAAACAAAACAACAAACGCATAAAATCACAAAACACACAATGCAATAATGAGATAATGGCTTTAACTTCATAAAATAAATTTAACTTTAAACACAATTCTTCAAGTTATTTCAAATCATTAACATGCAAAATCCACATTTAAGGGCTATGGACTAAATATACATATTAATCAAAACCCAAATGTCAAGTTACTCACCCTTTCTAATTATACACACACATTAATAATTCTTTGGTCATTCAAACTCTGTAACTACTCCTAACTACGTTTTTATGAAAAGTCAAGCTATTTACAAGTTCAGTAGGTTTTATTAGAAAACATTTTTTTATGTGGACATGGACCTAGTCTTGTACTCAGAGGCAAATATTGGTGATGAATGTCGATTCAGTTACTCGACTAAGTCATTTTTTTATTAATCTGCTTGGTTCAAACATCATTATAGCTTTTCGACACGGAAGCATACATTTGTGATATGTCTTAATCCAGTTACTTAGTTACATCACGGTCTCAGTTAACTAGTAGATCTATTCATAACTCAAAGGCTAACGGAATAGTTATTTATTTAAAATTAACAAACACTTTTTTTATTGCCTATATTGTTGTTTTAGCTACTTGTTTTCATAAAAAATACTAGTAGAGCTACTTTAGTCAAAAAACCTAAAAGTATGAATGAATGTAACAATTTAGAGGGTAACAAACTCACACTAAATCCTAATTAACTTGCATATTTAGCCAAAGAACCCAATTCACTAATTTTGCGAGCTAATGACTCTTCACAACCTAATAGATTATGTTCAAAATTAAATCAATTTCAATCTATCTAAGTCATTAACACATTTAAAAAATTCACAAAATGCAACCTAGCAAACTATCATACAATATGAAAATTTCACATTTAAAGCAAAACACATAATTGCATCATATTTTAGGGCTTAGTTTGATATGCATTTAATTGTTAATTCAATCTTTTAGCATGTGTTTAGGTTAGAATTGTGTTAGTTAGTTAATTTTTTGTGTTTAAATATTTTTATGGGTTAGTACAAGTCTTTGAGCTTAAATATTATGTTTTTAAGATACCTTGATATGTTTGTTAGTGTTTTAGGGTCAACATCAAAGAACGGAGAAGTTTCAAAGACATTTGGATCGAAAAAACGGCCCACAGTTGTGGCATAATAGGCCACGATCATGACACAACAGGCCTTAATCGTGACAGAAGCACTAGAGTTGGCCCACGATTGTGGGCCACATGCCACGATCATGACAGAAACCCAGGACATAGCCCACGATCATGAAAAAAGACTCGGATCTGGCCCACGATCATGGCCTACATTGAGCAGACATGTAGACATTTAAAAACGTCAAGTTTTAACGGATTTTTTAGATTTTTCGGCCCCTGTAAAAATCCTAGAGTTGCTCGGAACACATAAGATATTTAAAGAACAAGAAAGAGAGGCAGGAGAGAGTTTTTGCATCAACCACCTTGAGGAAACCCTAGAGAGAATTCATCGAGAGATTGAGAAAGAGAAGAAGGAAGAGAGAAGTGGAGAAGAAGCTGACTCGATATACTTCCCGGATCAGGAGTTTCCTGACGTTGCTACCTCCCATCATCTGATCAGATCATATTTCCTGTTTATTTTCAATTTTATTATTGTATAGAATTGGAATAACAGTTTGATGATAGGATTTTTGAATGTTGAGGATGTTCTAAATTCACCTTCGAAGTTTTATTTTTGAATTAATGAAATTTGATTGTATATGTGTTATTAGATTTGTTGCAGTTTAATTGTAAAAGTGCATAATTCGATAATAAACTGAGGCGGCGAATCGAATGAAAAATGATTAAATTGGGCTAGCGAGAGTTAGGTGATTTAATAAAATAAAATTAAATCAAATTGGTAAATTGTGTGAAGAGAGATCTTGCATAGGTTTCTGGTAGTTTACTAAAGAACTTCAAAACTAATTAGGATTTTGGATAGGTTGTTAATTGAGAGATTGCAACTTCCATAATCTATGTAATAGCCCAGACCACCCGCTTGTAGATATTGTTCGCTTTGAGCCTCGGCCTCTCGGGCCTCGCGCCCTCACGGTTTTGTTTTTCCAGCGTGTAAACCTCTTTAGGGCATTACTCCCACAGGACTTCCCAGGAGGTCACCCATCCTGGTACTGCTCTTGCCCTAGCACATTTAACTTCAGAGTTCTGATGGAATCCGGTGCGTTGGGGCATGAAAAACGCATCTGCAAGGGAGAGGTTTCCACATCCTTATAAGGCATGCTTTGATCCCCTCTCCAATCGATATGGAATCTACGCTCCGCGGCACTGTAGTCGTTGGGTAGCCTCACCCCCCTTAGGAGGCCAGCATCCTCGCTGTATACCGATCCGGGTACTGGCTCTGATACCAATTGTAATAGCCCAGACCACCCGCTTGCAGATATTGTCCTCTTTGAGCCTCGGCCTCTCGGGCCTCACGCCCTCACAATTTTGTTTTTCCAGCGTGTAAGCCTTTTTAAGGCATTACTCCCGCAGGACTTACCAGGAGGTCACCCATCCTGGTACTGCTCTTGCCCTAGCACATTTAACTTCGAAGTTCTGATAGGATCCGGTGCGTTGGGGCATGGAAAATGCGTCTACAAGGGAGAGGTTTCCACATCCTTATAAGGCATGCTTTGTTCCCCTCTCCAACCGATATGGGATCTACGCTCCGCGGCACTGTGGCCGTTGGGTAGTCTCACCCCCTTGGGAGGCCAACGTCCCCGCTGCATACCGATCCGGGTACTGGCTCTGATACCAATTGTAATAGCCCAGACCACCCGCTTGCAGATATTGTCCGCTTTGAGCCTCGGCCTCTTGGGCCTCGCGCCCTCACGATTTTGTTTTTCCAGCGTGTAAGCCTCTTTAAGGCATTACTCCCGCAGGACTTCCCAACTGTAGGGGGTGAGACTACCCAACGGCCACAGTGTCGCGGAGTGTAGATCTTTGTGTTTCTTTTGGATTGTGTTCCTTATAAATTGTGGTGAATGACTACCTAAAGGCTACAATGCCGCGGAGCGTAGATCCCATATTGGTTGGAGAGGGGAACAAAGCATGCCTTATAAGGATGTGAAAACCTCTCCCTTGCAGACCCGTTTTCCATGCCCCAACGCACCGGATCCCATCAGATTTCTGAAGTTAAATGTGCTAGGGCAAGAGCAGTACCAGGATGGGTAACCTCCTGAGAAGTCCTGCGGGAATAATGCCCTAAAGAGGCTTACACGCTGGAAAAACAAAATCGTGAGGGCGCGAGGCCCGAGAGGCTGAGGCTCAAAGCGGACAATATCTGCAAGCGGGTGGTCTGGGCTATTACAATTGGTATCAGAGCCAGTACCCGGATCGGTATCCAGCGGGGACGCTGGCCTCCCAAGGGGGGTGAGACTACCCAACGACCACACTGCCGTGGAGCGTAGATCCCATATCGGTTGGAGAGGGGAACAAAGCATGCCTTATAAGGATGTGGAAACCTCTCCCTTGCAGACGCATTTTTCATGCCCCAACGCATCGGATCCCATAAGAACTCCGAAGTTAAATGTGCTAGGGCAAGAGCAGTACCAGGATGGGTGACCTCCTGGGAAGTCCTGTGGGAGTAATGCCCTAAAAAGGCTTACACGCTGGAAAAATAAAACCGTGAGGGCGCGAGGCCCGAGAGGCCGAGGCTCAAAGCGGACAATATCTGCAAGCGAGTGTTCTGGGCTATTACAATCTGATTAGGGTTTATAATTTAGGGTTAATGGTTATAACTCAAACGATAATAATCAACCCTAGGATCATATAGAACCAATAATCTGGTAATTCATAATCAATTAGTTTAGTATTAAGGATAGATAAAATTTCCTTTCTCTCATTTGGTAATCTCCTTATGTTGATTCTTGGGTGTATGTTGCAACTGCTGAATTATTAATATTTTGTGATTAATTCTTAATTTGATTTGATTGATTGAATTGAATTCTCGTTTTAGTTTCGTTACATTTTGAATTTCTGTGAATTATTCTAGCCTTAGATTTTAAGATTAGAGTATCTTTCCTCGTGGGATTGATAGCTTAGGTACTACGCTAACAACTGTGCGCTTGTAGATTATTGAGGGTATTTATTAAATTACACACATTAAACACCTGACCACTATTACCACGAATAAATCAGGAATAAAATGGTGATTTCAGTTAACCAAACACCTCACAAAGGTTCATGACAATTAAAAAAAATTTTAATAAGTTGAGCCACTCATTATATACCAAGGAAATTTATAAATAAGAGTAGTATTCAACTGTATAATGATTTTGTCCATTTCTAGGTAGTACGAGGATATACAAGAAGAAAGCTATTCTTAAATCAAACGAGTTTTTAATTATCTATTTTAGTGGCAGAGAAACAAACAATTAAATTGGGATGAATCTTGGTGGCATAAATCTTAGAACCTATTGTTTTATATTGATTCTTTGATTTAATGCAAGATTCTAGTTTTTTAAAAATTATTCATGAGTTTATATTATACTGAATTAAAATTTACCAAAGTTTTAATTTAATTATAGATTTCATGTATAAGGATTTATAAATCATATGTATGAATAGATTAAGGCATAAATAATGAGAGTTGAATAGGATGCTATGAATAGACCAAGGCATGAATAATGAGAGTTGACTAGTATCTTATGAATAGATCAAGGCATGAATAATGAGAGATGAATAGGATCCTATAAATATATCAAGGCATGAATAAGGAAAGTTGAATAGAATATTAGAGAGAGAACCATATGATTATTCTAAGTTAGAGTGAAATAAATCATGGGAGTTCATAGAGTAAGTTAATATGTTCTTACGAGTTTTGAATAGAAAGAGATTTCAATAAATTAATTTAAAGATATGGATTATATTTCTTAAGAAAGAATATAGTTGTAGATTAAAATTTTTACCGATCTAAGAAACCATAGTTGATTATTAATTCAAGATAAATTTAAGCATAGGAAAGGTTCTGGGGGGATTCTACATCTAGATCTTCATATTCAACTAGTTGTTTCATTCTTATCTGTTTTTTTATTTTAGTTAATCTTTTCCTTCAATCAATACTTTAGTTTATATGATTAAATAATAGAAAGATGTTAGTACTAGTAGTTACAGTCTTTATAGGATTGACATTTGAATTTACTAAAACCATATTATAGAAAATAATAAGTATATTTGCCTTAATGATTTCTTTTAATATTATTTTGTGTTTCGAGAAATATAACATCATAAATCAAGTTTTGGCATCGTTGTTAGGAACTAAAATATTAAGAAAGCTTTATTTTTATTGATCTAGCCATTTTATTCTTTTTGCTTTATATATTCTTATTAATTTAAGAATTTTTTATTTCCTTTTGTACTTATTTATTTTTAGATTCCTCTTTCTTAATCTAATGTTTATTAGCTAAATTTTTGGATGTAGATATTTGATGCTACAACTACTAAGTACAATGATAGGATAGGAAGGAAAAATGTGTTATATTATCAATTATTATGGAATTGGGAGTTTGAAACACGAGACTTATTACTAGGTATTTGACAGCTCAATCAGTACTAATGTTATATTATGATATTTATGGTAAGAAACACCCCAATCATGAATAACAAGCACCCTACAATATATGACAATCAACTTCATAAGATAATTTTGCCTCAAAATATTTTTTGTAATGTCACTTATAATTGAGGGTGGAGAAACTATTCCAACTTGGCATGGAATAATCAAACTCTACTCAAATTCCTTCAATAATAATAAGAAGAAGATAAGATCTATTATGGCAATGGAGGTTAATTTTTAAGAAAATGAAGAGTTTTTTCACAATCAATAAGCCTCTACCCACAATATAGAAATTCAAATTAGACAGCATACTAATCTTATCTCTAAAATGCAACCAAGTACTTTTCCTAGTAACACTAAGCCAAATTTGAGGGGCTAAATGAAAGCAATAACATTAAGGAGTATAAGGGAGTTTAAAGTCAAAGAAATAGAGACAGAAAAAGGAGGAAAAGGCTATTGTATGTATGTATGTATATATATATATATATATATAAAGAAGGATGAGGAAAAGGAAGAGGACAAAGAAAAAGAAAATAATAAAGAGCTAAGGAAGCAAGTAGTTAAAAAGTAAAACTGAGAATTCCATACTTGAGTGACCATGAAATAGTTAGGAAAAAAATGATAAATTTATTAAGTTTTTAGAATTTCTAAAGCAATTACATGTTAACGTACTTATACCAAGTATTTAAAGGATCTCATTTCTATTAAGAAGAGGCTCAAAGAATTGTTGATTGTTAATTTAAGTGAAGAGTGTCCTCCATCTTACAAAACAATCTACCTTAAAGATTAAAGATTCAAGTAGTTCCACTATTCCTTGCAGTATTGTAGCTTATAATTCAAAGGGCATTAATAGACTTAGGAGCTAGAATTAATTTAATGATATATGCTATGTTTAAGAAATTGGGATTAGGTAAACCTAAACTAACTAGAGATAAACATTCAATTGTAGATAGATCAATCAAATATCCTATGGGCATTATAGAAGGCGTTTTGGTAAAGTTTGAATAGTGTATATACCCCATGGATTTTTTGATTTGGATATGAAGGATGATATAGAGTCTTCTTGATCTTAGGATGACTTTTTCCTTGCTACTACTAAGCTATAGTAAATGTGCATGATGAAAAGTTAATCTTAAGGGTAAGGAATAAGGAAGTAGCTTTTGAAATATCTGAAGTCATGAAACATAGAAAGATAAAGATGACAATTTTTCTTACTTGGTGATATGAATTTTTTTACTAAATGAATCGAGACAAGAAGGGAAGGTGGATGGCCTAATTATAATGGAATATACAATATATGTGAAAGCTACATATCCATTCTTTAGAAAAAAAAATGAAAGCAATCCTTTAATTATATATTTAGGATGGGTGAAAGACTTGAGTGAGAATTCCAAACAAAAGACTCATAAATGAGTGTTTATTAAGAGGCAACCTAATACCTTTTTTTAATTTGGTAGATTTTAGGATATTTAATAATATTTTTAGTTTAGTTCATTTAATAGTTTTAAACTCATGGTTGTAAGTTGATTTTAATGTTTTTTTATAATTATATCTTGATTATTTTACTTGCAATGGGACTTAATGGAGTTATGCAAGTTATAAAGATAACATCACTTTTACGAGCTATAGTAGAGACTAGATTTCACCACCCTAGGATGGATATTGACGGTATTAAACAAGGTTGATGATTTTTATTACTGGAGAAGTACTAGTTATCCTTGCTTCCTTTCCATTTTTCTATATTTTTCATTGTTTTTGTATATTTTATACATTAAGGACAATGTATAACTTAAATGCAATGAAGAGATTTAACTATTATGTTTATCAATTTTATTATAATTACCTTAATAAGTAGTAATTCCTAAAAATTCTTAAGAATATTTATTGAAATAACTCACTATAAGTTTGACTGTTATTATTATTTAATTTGTTTAAACAAGTAGTTATGAGCTTTGATGATTAAGCTAATTCTAATTGATGTCATTAATTTTGAGAATTAACACTTGATTTATACTATGATACTTTTTGTATAATTTATACATACAATTGAGTTAGAAGTGAATTCTTTTTAGGCACCTTCATTATCTTTAAAAAGAGAGAAAAGAAAAGATTGTAAATAAGTAAACATTAAATAAATTCACGCTAATGTCTTCAAGCCACTTAAAAAGATTGAAGTTAAAGAGTGGTAGTAGTAGTCATTTGAGTGACCTCATTGAGTAAACAAAGTGTTAACTCATAGCTAAATGGCTTGTTTTCTCCTCCTTCTCTGTAAACCTGACCCTATGGCCATTTAATGCTTTACCTTTGATTGTTTCTACATTGTTAAATATATTGCTTTCCTCTTTTTCTCCTTCACTTTCTTCTCTTCTCAAATTGCTTGTTGCTTTCATCCAATTTTAACCAGGTTTTTCCTTTTAAAATAACTTGCCCTTGATTTAACTTTCCTGCCTAGTCTGATTCATGAAAGTTTACAGTTATTGGTAAAATGTTAGTAGGACTCTTCTCCTCAACCCCCTCTTTGGTAGTAGTTCCTAAGGTGTATTCGGAGCAAGATGACTTCCCTCCACTTCCTTCTTAATAAAAGGCTACCCCCTCTTCCTAGAAGGTGGAAAGTGGTCCTAGAGTAGGATTGTAGGAGATTCGGATAGCTTTAGCAAACTGCTCTTCATTTTTGTAAATAAGGTGGTCTATTCTCTCCTCAACCTAAGGTATTGCAAAATGGAGTGAACAAATGGAGAGCTTCCTTGGTAGGCTACTTCTTGGACAAAAGGTTGGTATTCCCAAGTGTTTTCAACAATAGGCTAATCTGAACTAGAAGAAATGGGAACCCTTAAACACTTTGATAACTAAGAATGATTTGTTAATTTTTCAATTTTCTTTGGAAGAAATGGCACAAAAAATCATAGATATGAGGCCCTGGCACTTTTAAAGTTAACCTTTTTTTTTTTAGAAAATGGGAGATTAACTTTAAACTAAACATATCAGAACTTAAAACCATTCCCTTATGGTTAATTTCCATCATATTCCTCTATAATACTGGTCCTCAGAAGGTTTTAGCAACTTAGCTATCTACTTGTTTAATCCTCTAGCAATGGATGACAATATTGTCAATATAAAAAGGGTTGGATATGCAAGGGTTAGTATAGAATCTGATACTAAGAAGGTGTTGCCAGAAAACATCCCTATCATAAAATTCAATGGTAATGGAGACCTAATAGAGGATGAGACCCTACATGAAAGAGACTATCAAAGTCTAGATCCCAAAGAGGAATGAAACAGAATCTCCAAGCACAGATGGGAAGGCTAATCAAGAAAACAATAGGGAAACCACTGCAAGCATTCCACGTAACAATGAGCAAATTGAAGCAGGATCGAACCAATCCCTCATTCCAACTACAAGCAGTAAGGAGCAATTAGCAATAGTGGAAGTTCAGTTCTCCAACTTACTAAGAGAGGAAAGACAAATATCTCCTGTGGAGAAGGAGGAATCTAGAAGAAAGGAAGCAATTGGTAATCCACAACCAAACTGCAATGAGAAACAATTGGAAAAAAAGTACAGATGCCAAAGCTAAATTGGATCCTAAGATAAGGAATTGGAATAAAGAATGGCTAGATCCAGGTTTTAGTAATTGCAAATTAAGGAGGATGACCATGTCCAAAAACTCATGATGGTCTACAATATATGGAATGTTCATGGACTTAATTGTCCAAATAAACATCTAGCTTTAAAGGATTACCTTATAACTAGACAACCTTATTTTGTTGGTCTTATAAACAAATAAATAAAGAATCATTTCTAAGAGGCTTGAAATTTCTCAAGCATATTGGACTACTTTAAGCAATCACTTTAAACACCTTGATAGGAGATTAATAGTTTCTTTTGATCCAACTCACTTAAACATATCTGTAACATCCCGTTTCCAGAGAACGGGTCGGACCAGAGAAACGGGTCCAGGTGTGGTAAATTACCACACCTCA
>JANQBM010032739.1:0-10810 GCA_025594535.1 Erythroxylum domingense | reverse complement strand
CATTTTGTTTGAATGAAAAGATAAACAAGCATAAAAGTCTGAGCATATGATTAAATGAATATGTGCTTTTGTTTGGGTGAGAGTGGAATCATTATGTTCATCACGTGCACGTTGACAAGAGCCTTCTCCTGGCTGCCAGCTTGTGGCATATCAGGACTAAAAAAGGACTCATTTTGTTCATGGTGCAAACTTCGGTTTCTCTATTCTATTTCTATGGAACCCTCGAGCCATTTGTTTGTGCATTTCATCTTTGATTTGTCAAGAATAATGCATTTGGTTGTTATGTGTTCTGCATTAAGCTGCTTAATTGAGAATACTTAAATTGCTAAGCACCTGTATATATATATGCTTGAATTTGTGCTAATTACTGAAGGCTATAAATATATTAGCCACTGAGCTGTGTAGCTCAACCTATTATCTTCGCTCTTCAAGTACAGAACAAGACCACAGTTGATCCTTGCAAGTCATCAAAAACTCCAAGTTAGCTAGAAGTCTTTTGTACTAAGTTAGTGAACATTTTTGGATAGCCTTAGAAGTATGTCAAACATGAGCATCTTCTGTATTTTGTTTTAAGTTTTGAAGTGTATACTGACATGTAACAAAATCTGACTGTGTTTAAAAAAGAGAATGTGAGATTGAATTCCTTTCCATGCCTGATTTTTTTACATTTGAAGATTGGTACATGTTCTTCTCTGTTGAAATTTCCAAGGTTGTTTGTACTAGAATAGTATGTTAGAATTGGAGAGATTGTGTTCTAAACGAAAAAGGAAAAATACAGAGGAAGAGTATTGTCTTTGATGATGTCACACACAGACGCAAAGGAAAAACACAAACAAAAGGAATCGTCTGTGATGACGTCACACACAGACGTAAAGGAAAAACACAGACGAAAGGAATCGTTTATGTTGATGTCACATATAGACGCAAATAAGAGGCAGACACAAATGAAAGGTAGACGCAAATGAGAGGCAGAAACAAATAAGAGGCAGACGCAAATAAGAGGCAGACGCAAATGAAAGGCAGACGTAAATGAGAGGCAGACGCAAATGAAAGACAGACGATAGGAGGTCAAACCCAGACGATAAAACACAGACAATGGGCCAAACACAGAAGAAAAAGTTAAGAAGTTATGCTAGTTGACCCGAAGCATATTTATATGCAAATTGGGGGACTCACCAGTGCTATCCTTCGATATATTTGGGCTGGAATGGAGATGAGCCAAAAAGGGTTTAGTTTGAATGCAAGTGGTTGTGTAAAAATATGGGTATCTGAATGCGATCGCTGAGCTCCAAAAACAGGGTCCGACATCTTGTGGTATCAGAGCTTAGGCTTTTTCCTAGGCATAGAATGCGTAGTAGGATAAATTGTTATGTTATGTGATTTATTGTTTGCATTGTTAATTTGATTTGATTGCATTAAATGACATGCATACATGTAAGAAATAGGATGAAAATAAAATGGAAGCTAATCGTTAGCGTTTTTATTGAAGGAGTAAGATTCCACCTCTTAGAAGAACACGATGAATCTTGCAAGGATTAGTTGCACTTGACTCTCCACTAAGAGAGGAGAGTACCGATGAGTGTGTAGCCCCAGGAATGATGAGGCTTTTGTAGGGTACAATAATGAGCCCTCTCAGTCCCCAACCTGGGAGACGTCTGTTCCGCAGGAGCAAGTGCCTCCATTAGATTCGAGGATGTTTTAGGCCTTCGTCCAAGCATTTGTCTAGGCCATGGGATAGATGCCATAATCTTCTGCTTCAGCCCTAGTTAAGAAGGGGAAACAGTTTGATAAGTTGAGAAAGTATGGAGCAGTAGATTTCTATGGGACCACAGATCTAGAAGAAGCTGAGACATAGTTGGAAAAAACAGAACGGGTATTAGATCAGATGAATTGTGATGATGATACCTGATAGTTTGCTTCAGGGAGATGCTCTACATTGGTGGGAGAGTGTGCCAGGGAGCCAGATGAGACCTTCAGTGTTGGCATGGAAGGACTTCTTAGCTGTTTTTAAGAAGAAGAACCTATCTGAGGTGTATGTTCAATAGAAGCAGAGAGAGTTTCTGAGTCTCAACCAGAGGGAGATGACAGTGAGCGAGTACGAGCGTCGGTTTACACAACTATCCCGGTATGCAACCGAGATGATGATGAGTGAGGCGGCTAAGTGCTGTAGGTTTGAATCAAGCTTGCATCTAGCCATTAGAGAGAAAGTGGTAGTACAGAATTTTTATGACCTTCAACAGCTAGTTGAAGCGGCATTGAGGGATGAAAACAAAGAAAACATAAAGAGTGCCATGAATAAAAAGAGAAAGGGGAGAGAGTAGTTCAAGAGGGAAGGCAGTACTCCTATTCCAGAGGGGAGTCAGTACTCCTATATCGGGAGCTTTCCTATGCAGTCGAAGGGGAGGAGCAGTAGTGCAAGCGGGTCTAGACAGATGAGTACTGTCTCTCATCGGGCCTCAACGGCTGGAGGCAGTAGAAGGGGAGAAGGGTACAAGTCATCGGTCCCTAAGTGTGACCATTGTGGCAAGTTCTATAGAGGAGAGTGTTACAGGTTGACTGGAGCTTGTTTCAAATGTGGAGAGAAGGGGCATGAGACTGCAACAGAAGCGGGCAGTTCTGATGCAACTAAGAGGGTGAATCCTCAACGAAGACCAAGGTGGCAAGCACCAGCTAGGGTGTTTGCAATAACATGGGAGGATGCAGAGATCACTCCAGAAGTTGTGACCGGTATGATTAAATTGTTCGATGATGATATTATTGTTTTGATTGATCCGGGTTCTATCCATTCATTTGTGTCATCAAGTAGAACTGTGTGTGGTAGCAATCTGAGCCCATTGGATACTCCTCTAATGGTGAGTACTCCAATCGGCGAGTATATTGTGATTAGTCAAGTGTATAAGGATTGTGAGATGAGTATTGGGGGAGAAAGATTAGTGGTGAATCTAATGCCTTTGAAAATGGGAGGATTAGATGTAATTTTGGGTATGGACACTTTGAAGAGGTATGATACTAATTTGGATTGCAAACGGAAGATAGTAGAGTTTGGGTTGGACAACGGTAGAAAGGTGGTATTTGTGGAAGACAGAAAAGCAAGCCCACCCAGAATTGTTTCGGCTCTGACAGCAGAGAAGATGATGAGGAAAGGTGTAAAGCATTTTTAGCCTATATGGTAGATACGAAGGATGATGGAGGGAAGTTAGAGGAAATACCTGTGGTCAGGGAATTCCCAGATGTCTTTCCCGAGGAATTTCCAAGACTACCACCATCTAGGGAAATTGAATTTCCCATTGAGCTTCTTCCGGGCACAACACCAATATCGATTCCGCCTTATAGAATGGCTCCAGCAGAATTGAAGGAGTTTAAGGAGCAATTGGAAGAGTTGTTAGAGAAAGGTTACATTAGGCCTAGCTCTTCGCCTTGGGGAGCTCTGGTCGTTTTTGTAAAGAAGAAAGATGGATCGTTGAGGATGTGTGTGGATTATAGGAAGCTCAACCATGTCACCATTAAGAACATATATCCGCTCCCACGCATAGATGATTTGTTTGATCAGTTGCAAAGGGAAAAAGTCTTCTCCAAGATAGACTTGAGATTAGGTTATCATCAGTTGCGGAAAAAGGAGTCCGATGTGCTAAAGACTGCTTTTAGAACATGATATGGCAACTTTGAGTTATTGGTTATGCCTTTTAGGTTAACGAATGCACCTGCAGCTTTCATGGACTTGATGAATCGAGTCTTTAGGTCCTTCTTAGACCGATTTATCATTGTCTTTATTGATGATATATTGGTTTATTCTAAGAGTGACAAGGTGCATTAGGAACATTTGAGGGTTGCCTTGGAGACATTGAGGAAGAATGAGTTATATGCCAAATTTGATAAATGTGAATTTTGGTTAAAGAAAGTGGTGTTCCTTGGACATCTAGTTTCGGAAAAAGCAGTGCATGTGGATCCAAGGAAGATAGAAGCAGTTATGAAATGGGAAGCACCTAAGAATGTAGCTGAAGTGAGAAGTTTCTTAGGTTTAGCTGGGTATTACAGGATATTTATGGAGGGCTTTTCCATAATAGCATCTCCACTCACCAAATTGACAAGGAAGAATCAGAAGTTTGTATGGACAGAGGAGTGTCAGAGCAATTTTGAGGAATTGAAGAGCAGGCTCACAACGGCACCGATTTTGACTTTGCCTTCAGGAAATGATGGGTACATAGTGTATAGCGATGCCTCAAGGAAGGGATTGGGCTGTGTATTGATGCAAGAAGATAAGGTAATTGCCTATGCTTCTAGGCAACTAAAGCCCTATGAGATGAATTATCCTACGCATGACTTGGAGTTAGCTGCTAAACTTCTTACGTTGAAAATATGGAGACATTATTTGTATGGAGTTACGACTAAGGTATTTACAGACCACAAAAGTCTCAAGTATTTGATGAGTCAGAAAGAGTTGAATCTGAGACAGAGAAGATGGTTAGAACTACTGAAAGATTATGACTTGATGATAGACTACCATCCGGGGAAAGCTAATGTAGTAGGAGATGCATTAAGTAGAAAATCGACTATGGCACATGTGGAGACAATGTACCTTCCTTTGTTAGAGGAATTAGCTAGACTTAAGGTGACATTAAGGCTAGTTGAGCCTAATTGTGTATTGGCTAATTTTAGAGTGAGGCCAATATTGAATGAGAAGATTAGGGAATTGCAGGAATAGGATGAGTACTTGAGCAAGCTCAGAGAAGAGATTAAAAATGGTAAACCTTATGAAATAAAGGTAAGGGGAAATGGATTGATAGTGGTAGGGAACCAATTATGCATTCCTAATAGGCAAGAATTGAAAGATGAAATTCTTGATGAGGCACACAATGCTCCCTATGCAATGCACCCGAGGAGTACAAGAATGTATAGAGATTTGAAGGAGCATTTCTGGTGGAAAGGAATGAAGAAGGATATTACGGACTATACTAAGAGATGTTTAGTGTGTCACTAAGTTAAGACTGAGCACTAGGCACCTTCAGGCAAGCTTCAGCCCTTGTCTATTCTAAAATGGAAGTGGGAGAAGATTACAATAGATTTCTTGAAGGGATTACCGAGAACTAGTAGGAAACATGATGCAATATGGGTGATAGTGGATAGGCTAACTAAGTCAGCACATTTCTTGCCAATTAAGCAGACAGATTCTTTGAATGTTTTGGCCAAGAAATATGTGGATGAAATAATTAGGCTTCATGGGATTCCAAGTTCGATAGTTTCAGATAGAGATCCCAGGTTCACCTCCAGATTTTGGGAGAGCTTACAGGAGGCTTTGGGAACTAAGTTGCACTTTAGTACAACTTTCTATCCACATAATGATGGACAATCGGAGAGAACAATACAAACTTTGGAGGCAATGTTGAGAGCTTGTGTTATAGATTTTAAAGGCTTATGGGATGATCATTTGCCTTTAATTGAGTTTGCTTACAATAATTCCTACCATTCTGGAATTCAAATGGCACCTTATGAAGCTTTGTATGGTAGGAGGTGCAAAACTCCTATTTATTGGGATGAGGAAGGTGAAAGGAGACTTGTAGGACCTGAGTTAATACAGGTTACAGTTGATAAGATTAAATTGGTGAAACAGAGGATTAAAGTAGCTCAGGACAGAATGAAGAGCTATGCAGATGCACACAGAAAAGAGATGGTTTGAAGTTGGGGACAAAGTATTTCTTAGAACTTCTCTATGGAAAGGGGTCTTGAGATTTGGTAAGAAGGGCAAGCTTACTCCGAGATACATAGGCCCTTATAAGATCATTGAGAGGATTGGGTCTTTAGCTTACAAGTTAGCCTTACCATCGGAATTGTCTAAGATTCACAATGTCTTCCATGTATCATTGTTGAGAAGGTATCGATCTGACCCTTCGCACATAGTTCAACCTTTATAGGTTCAATTGAGGGAAGATTTGACCTATGAGGAGCAACCAATGGAGATTTTAGATTCGAAGGAAAAAGTTTTGAGAAACAAGATTGTTAAGCTAGTTAAAGTCTTATGGAGGAACCATTTGACGGAGGAGGCAACATGGGAGCCTTTGGAGGCGATGAAGGAGAAGTATCCACCTCTCTTCAATGACTCAGGTAAGAATTCGAGGACGAAATTCTTTTAAGGGGAGGAGAAGTGTTGGCCCCCGAAATATTATTGTCGAATTAAACATGATAGTTATGGAATAAGCATGGAATTCGAATTTTTGCCTTAGCATGAATTATAAGGTCATGATAGAAATATTATTGGAGTTAATTAAATTTTTATGTTAGTAGGATTTTATTACATTGGCTAATTAGATTAAAGTAGTAAGAATGGGTAAGGGAAATTTTGGCATGCCACTTAAGGTTAAAAGGAAAGAAGCAATAAAGGAAGGATAGGAATGACTTTTAACACTCATTAAGGGCATAATGGGAAAAGGAAAAATGTTGTCTTGCTTTAAGATGAAAAAAAAACGAAAATTAAAGAAAGAAAGGAGAGAAAGTCGTGAGAGAAGCTAAGAAAGGAGTAAAAATTCTAGGAAATTTGGAAGGAAGAAGAAAAGAAGAGGAAATCAATTTGTTAGAGGTAAGTTTTCATCTTTCTTCTTGTTTGGTTTAACGAAGGAAGTAGAGAAAATGGGTTTCGTGTTGGGAAGGAATGTGTAAGAAGATGGTTCAAGGGGAACCCATTTGATCTTAGGGTTTCAAGTTAGGATTTGGGTTTTCTAACTTAGATGGACTATAGGTAGGTTAATTTAAATTCAACTTTAGCATTTCTTTGATTCTTGAAGTTTTATGAATTTTCATTTAAATATGGATTAAATGGAAATTGGTTTATTTGAAGGGAATCAAGAAAACCTTACTCAAGAGCAAGAGGAAAGGCAATCTTGAGCTTGGATTTTTAGCAAAATTAGGTGGGTAATATATTTAGAGTTATTAAGTGATTGGGCAAATTCTTGTCTATATGTGTGTGCATATATAAATTACTTGTTAGTGAATTTTCTGATTATTGAAAATGCATGTGATTTGTGAAGTTTGATCAAGTTATGTGATTGAAATAAGTCATGGCATTTTGTTTGAATGAAAAGATAAATAAGCATAAAAGTCTGCGCATATGATTAAATGAATATGTGCTTTTGTTTCGGCGAGAGTGGAATCATTATGTTTGTCACGTGCACGTTGACAAGAGCCTTCTCCCAGCTACCTGCTTGTGGCATATGAGCTCCGAAAAAGGACTCATTCTATTCATGGTGTAAACTTCAGTTTCGTCATTCTGTTTCCATGGAACCCTCGAGCCATTTGTTGTTGCATTTCATCTTTGATTTGTCAAGCATAATGCATTTGGTTGTTATGTGTTTTACATTAATCTGCTTAATTGAGAATACCTGAATTGCTAAGTACCTGTATATATATATATGCTTGAATTTGTGCTAATTACTGAAGGCTATAAATATATTAGCCACTGAGCTGTGTAGCTCAACCTATTATCTTCCCTCTTCAGGTGCGGAACAAGACCACAGTTGAGCCTTGAAAGGCATCAAAAACTCCAAGTTAGCTAGAAGTCTTTTGTACTAAGTTAGTGAACATTTTTGGATAGCCTTAGAAGCATGTCAAACATGAGCATCTTCTGCATTTTTTTTTAAGTTTTGTGGTGTATATTGACATGTAACAAACTCTGACTGTGTTTAAAAAAGAGAAAGTGAGATTGAATTCCTTTCCATGCCTGATTTTGATACATTTGAAGATTGGGATAATGAAACGTACATGTGCATGTTCTTCTCTGTTGAAATTGCCAAGGTTGTTTATACCAGAATAGCATGTTAGAATTGGAGAGATTGTGTTCTGAACGAAAAAGGAAAAATACAGAGGAAGAGTATCGTCTGTGATGATATCACACATAGATGCAAAGGAAAAACATAGACGAAAGGGATCATCTGTGATGACGTCACACACAGACGCAAAGGAAAAACACAGACGAAAGGAATCATCTATGCTGACATCACACATAAATGCAAATGAGAGGGAGACGCAAATGAAAGGTAGACGCAAATGAGAGGCAGACGCAAATAAGAGGCAGACGCAAATGAAAGGCAGATGCAAATGAAAGGTAGACGCAAATGAGAGGCAGAAGCAAATGAAAGACAGACGATAGAAGGTCAAACCCAGACTATAAAATCAAGTAGAATCCTAAGAAAAATTAATATAATTTTCTTAATTTCAATTAACAAAACAAAATGAGGTTATAATTAATTAATTACTAAACTAAATTTATCAGTAAATCAAAATTAATCAGTTAAGTATAAAAGTGAGAGGTTCAATTTTATCTAACTCTAATTCAAGGAAAGGATCTCTTCTACTTATAACCCTAACTCTAATTCAAGGAAAGGATCTTTCACAACTTAAGCATTAAATCTAAACCTATTAGGATAGCTATAATAAATCTCAATTTTCCTAACTTAATTTATTTAAATCTAGTATTCAAATCGAAACTTATCGTTAACTAATTCAGAATGATATCATTCCATATATATTAAATATTAGCCATTAACTTAATGAAAAAGATTAAACCCTAAAGTAATAATTGAGATACCTACAACTATTCAATTTAATTTTTGTGTTTCTCATAATTTAAATATGCAAATACATAAACAACTTACCTTTTGGTGGTTCCAAATTTAGCAGAATTACTAATCTCTAAACTCATAGATAATAATAGAATAATTAAAACTGAATTAATTTATCAAATTAATCAATAATAATTAGTTATGAGATAGAATAACAATAAATAAAAAATATTTGAATCAAAACAAAATCCAAGTTTAGAAGAAAACATCCCAAAGTTACAAATGGAGTTTTAGTTTCCCTTAAATCAGAAAAAAATAATGGAGAAGAATATGTTCTTCCCTCTCCCTCAAATTGTAGTATATGAATATAATAGAAATTATGATTAAAACAAATCATAACCCCTATATAATAAGACTATAAATAAAGTCTCCTAATTAGACTAAACTTCCTATAGTGAATCTGATTCTAAGCGTGATATCATCTTATCAGTTTCAACAATATGTCATCTTTCACTCGATCATCCAAAAATTTATGGCTTTAACAAATAATAATCCAATTAGATAATTTAAACCAAATTTGATCCAATCTATACTTTTCACCTCCTAAAATAAAACAAATATCAAATTTACCAATTAAGCACAAAAATTAACCTAAATAAATTAGATAAGTTTAATTCATATGATCTAATCACATCTTATAACTAGGCCTAAATGACTTAGTAATGCAAATTTCTTCGAATGAAATCATAAGGCCATTGATTTAATCTACTTCTCTCATTTGGTTTAAATTTCAATTTTAAGTCTTTATGGATTACCATTTTTGCAACAAAAGAATGGGCAGTTTCAGAGAATAGTAAATTGTCTAAGGTTAGTTTACCATTTTTCCTTCCTTTTTAAACACTTAGTTACTATCTTTTTAAACTTCTTAAGGTTTCTTTGAGTGCCTGCTGTCCAAAAATGCTTCACTAAGTTACTTTAAAACAAAGAATAATGCATATTCTTAGGCTATTGCTTTAAATATCTCAGGGAAATGGAAAAATATCAGATAGATGATTTTATTAGCAAACCTCTTGTTTATATGAGACAATAAGTCTTGCCTACTTTCCTTCAAGTTTTTCTTTGACTTTGGGTGAATAACTTTTGATAAAAGGTAATTTCAAAAGGCTAACTTCTCTTATCATTCTTTGAGATAGCTAAAATTTCCTTTCTAACTTCTTTCTTCTCTAATTTTAGAGGATTAGACTTTTGGGCCTCTAACGTTATCTTATTTATATTTCTTTAGGTCTTTCTATATTGTCTTTAGATATGTATATGAGTAAGATATGGTGAATATTATTGAAATAGTTTACCTAGTATGCCACTTACATTTGCTTAAGCACCCTTCCTTTTACATAAGAGTTTGACACCATAAACTTTTCAATATTAATATATCATATTAAAACATAAGTGGATGAAGGGGAATGTTAATTTTTGAAAGGTTAATATATCATATCAAGTTGGCATGATAAAGAGATTACCTAACATGAAAGTTGACATAGACTCCTCCCAACTTTAATCTACTGGTTTAGTCTAATTGTGTGATTTTAAAAAGTGTTTAAAGGGTGAGGCTTACTATATTTAAAATGCATTGATAGTAAGTTGATAAAACTAAGGGATAGAGTGAGAGAAATTTAAATTATATTTAAATTGTATATATAAATCAAAGTTACCTAACTTAGAATTGTATTCAAATTTCTTTGGCATAAAAAGCCTATATGTACTTATGTTTATGATATGTTCCATCTAGAAAAACTTTTCATATATACATCATATTGAAGTGAGTTTATGGAATGTCCTGAACATAAAAGTTGAGATAATGGTATTCTGGCAGAGCAACTCATATGTAATTCTTTGATTAAACTAGAGTTATAACAACTGAAATATGTAAATTTTTATGGTTTATAAATTTTTCAAACAAAAGGAGGTAGGCAAACCAAATATATTGGATTAGGATGATGAATTAGTCTTAGTCTGACAAACTTTAGGCTTGATACTTTTTTTAGTTAGACTAATTATAATAAATTAATTGAGGTTTGCATTAAAAAAATTCTCAAGCTTAGGCTATAGACACTAATTTTTGATCATAAATGGGAAATTTTGTTATATCATAGGATGGAGTTTAACTTACATCCTTTAAGATTAAATAGAGCTTGAAGATATTAAAAAATAAAATATTCCAAAAAACTATAAATAATGTTGCACTTTAAAAAGGCCTAAGAGTT
>JANQBM010032721.1:0-10811 GCA_025594535.1 Erythroxylum domingense | reverse complement strand
TCCTCGAGACGGAGACAGTCTTTTCTGTTTTGTCCATCACAACCAAACACCTTACTGTCTCCAATTTTTGTTCTGTTCTGTCTCCAAATTTTTATCTCGTTCCGTCTTCGCACCAAAAAGATAGTAATCAAACGTAGCGTAAACAATGGTCAATGGAAGAATGACCATAACAACAAACATTAAGTGAGTTGGCAACTCCGGATGTTAACCAACAACCTTTATGCAGTGAATTCCCTAATATTAATGCACCTTTTGATCTTAAATCTAGTTTGACACACTTGTTGTCTACTTTCCGTGGAGTTGCAGGTAAGGATCCTCACAAGCATTTGAAGAAATTCCGTGATGTTTGCTCATCAATGAAGCCTCAAGGAGTTACTAAAGTGTAGATCAAGTTAGAGCTTTTCCATTTTCATTGGCTAACAAGGCCAAGGATTGGCCCTATTATTTACCGTCTAGGTTCGTAACCACATGAAATGAACTAAAGAAGCAATTTCTAGAGAAATTCTTCCCTGCTTCCTACGCTATAAACATCAAAAAAGATATTTATGGAATCCGACAATTCAATGGAGAGACATTGTATGAGTATTGCGAGAGATTCAAACAACTATGCACAAGTTATCCTTAACATTAGATTCCGAACTAGCTGATTATTCAATACTTTTATGAAGTTTTGCTACCAATGGATTAGAATATGATTGATGTCACAAGTGGAGGAGTATTGACGAACAAAACCATAGGTGAAGTAAGGAGTTTGATTTCTAGCATGGCTTCTAATGCACAACAGTTCGAGACTCAACAAGATAGCACCCCATGCACTGATCAAAGATTAGATGCTCTGACTATTTTGGTGGAAAATTTGGTTGTAGGGCAAATTGAATAGGTCAAAACATATGGTATTTTCTCCATAATGGGTCATGCGACAAACATGTGTCCAACTCTTCAAGAAGACCTTAATGAGCAAGTAAATGTTATAGGAGGATTTCTAGGACCACCACAAAGGAGATATGATCCAGACTGGCGAGATTATCCTAATTTCAGTTATGGAAATAAGCCACCTAGATTTCAGTCACATCCATCTCAAATGAGATCATCAATTTCACCACCTCAAGCATCATCATCTTCTAAGCTAGGTATGTCCTTGAAAGATATTATGAAAAGCCTGGCTACTAAAACTCAAACTTTTCAACAGGAAACGTAGGCCAGTATCCAAAATCTGGAAAAGTAAGTGTCCCAATTAGCCACAGCCATGAGCAAAATGGAAGCTAGGAAGGGCAAGGCCTAGGCAGAAATTAATCCAAGGGAAAACACTAATGTCATAGCACTTCAAAGTGGAAAAGAGGTGCAAAGCCATATACCTAAGGAGAAAGCAACTAAAGAGCCTCCAGCTAAAGAGAACAATACTCCTTCAAATGAATCAACAAAGAAGGTAAGTAATGAGTCGGTCAGGGATGTCAATAGGCTGGGCTAGGTTGGCCCGTCATTTATTTTTTAAATAAAAAATTTCCAAAATGACATCGTTTTGGAGATAACGGTCGGGCCAGTTTTGACATTCCTAGAGTCGGTTAACACTAAACCTAAAATTGTGATTCCCCCACATTTTCCTGATAGGTTGGCAAAACCAAAGAAAGAAGAGAAGGAAAAGGGAATATTGGAGACTTTTAACAAAGTTGAAAACAACATCCCTCAACTGGATGCTATTGATCAAATCCTAAGGTAAGATTTCTAATGGACATAAATTCCTTTAACTAGAAGTTTGTTTTATTGAATTTCAAATCAATTCATTTTTTATTTTTAATATTGTGTTTTAACATAATTTCCATATCCCTTTTTATTTACTTAATTATTTAAAAGAGATAAACCGCCATTCCCTGAGGAGATGACCTTACTCCACTATGTTATGTTAATATTTTTAAGTAGGTTAATTATTTTTGGTTGATTTGACACTCACTAGTGATAACTTTGATTACTTCCTTGTCCTTACAAGTGTTACCATCATTATTCATAATGGAGCTAATTATATTACGATTCATACGAGGTAAAAGAGAATTATAGAAAATTTTGGTATTCTTATCTCCATCCTTAAGCCAAAGAGAATTCTTGCCTTTTACTTTAGTAGGGAATTATAGATAGACAATGTATATAAGTAACCATCAAGAGCTAACTATTCTTGTGTCCTCAATGAAAAGTTTAAGGGGTCCTTGTAACATTAAACTTACCAATATTGTATCGTCTCCTTAGTAACTTTTATAAGTGTATTAGAGTCAAGACAAAGACTTATATTAAAAGCCTTAAATTCTTCTTTAATTGATTTTAGATTATCCATCAACTGAAAAGCTTTGTAATGTATAACCTCTTTTTGTATAACTATTCTCACTACCCCTTTAAAGCCATTTTCCTTGAACAGGTAACTATTAAAGCCAAAGGGAGCTTTAATAAAAGGGAGGGAGCCAAATTAGAGTACCTCAATAGGCAAATGACTATAATATAAGAAAGCATCAAAGTGAGCAAAACTAGCAAGAAATTAACTCAATCGTAAACTATTCATTAACGTTTTATTAAGCTTTTCTCCTAATTAACCATTCACCGTGTTGCTTATTACCCAATGTGAAAAGTTATCCGATATAATTTAGATGTAAAACAATCAAATTAAGCTCTCTAATAATAGATTTTCAAGTCTACCTAACTTCTTCAACCTCATAAAAGTGAAAAATACAATTCAAATCCCTAATCAACAACCAAGGGACTTATATACCAATATATAGTACCTCAGGACATTCCATAATAAAGCTCTCTGGAATGCCAAATTAGCTGCATAGATGATAGAGACTAATATGGGAGTGGAGGACCAAGATAAAGAACATGAAAGTTGAATTACCTTATTAAATATGAATAAGCAAGAGACCTTAATAAAATTAGGTTTGTAATCCACCACTATTTGCCTATTATAATGATAAGATTGATATAAAAGAAAACTCCACTTATTACCTAAAAAAAGCAAGCTATCATTAATCTTGTTTCCTTTTATTTTATTCTCCAAAGCACCCAACAAAATTGGGTTTTTTCTAATATTAGATTGTTAACTATTTTTTGATTGAGGACTATTAAGTCCTCTTATGTTTCAAACTATAAATTACATCAAGTTGACAAAGCTGGCAAGTTCTTAACTGAAGCCTCCCCCTTTTTAGGCTTTCTTCCTAACTTCATCTTAGCGATTATAGAAACTACCAATGTGAATCCTTCATTTGTTGTGTTAGATTTGATTATAGGTTTTAAGGAGTGAGGAAGAGATTCCTTTTGAAAATTTTGTTCTACCTCAACTAACAAAGGGTGATCAATTGATTTAAGCATATTTTCCATATATAATTTTCCAAGGATCATAGTATGATTGTTTATAGCAGATGAAGATTATGAGAATCTAATCCCCTAGGTGGAGAATATGAGACCCTACTATCCACTATTTCTTTTTCTTAAGAATTAAGAGTTTTCTTTCCTTTAGAAATAGTATAATCAGAAGCTACTTGAGCCTGCTCAAAAGTACATTCTTCCTCAGAATGAGCTTATTTATACTCGTGTTCCTATCAATTCTACATATTCTCCATTTATATTTTTCCAATAGTCTTCCAAAGGTTTTTCTCTTTAGAAGGCTTCCAAGTGTAGGAAAGTAGTATTTCAAAAGCAACCAACTTTCTACACTTCAAAAGCCTTATAACAAAGAACATGTCTAGAAGAGTAAAATTCCTTTTCAATTTTATACATATTATTGCATAACTAATCCTATAGTGCTATGTGGTTTAAGCATCAAGATAGATTAGTCTCCCTAAATCTCTAGATAAGCTTATTTCAAGGCCTAGAAATAGAAGGATAAACTATTAAAACAGAGGGAACCACAACAATTATGAAGTTAATCGGGTTATAGAATAGTGATGAAAAGTCCCTGTCACTAAGGGCAGAAGAAGAATTAGAGCTCTTTAAAGGAAGTGAGAGCTTGGGAGCAACATGTGAGGGAAAGAGAGAAGAGAGGCCACTTTTGAAATATCACTGAAAGGAAGATCAAAAACTAGACACATCCCTACCAAAGAGGAAAACCTAATAGGGTGGGATGTAGGAAGATTCCCATCTTAAAAATTAATCAAAAATGATAATTTAAAAAGATAATGGAGAGATAAAATGATAAAATGGTTAGAAAAATGGTTGCAATTAAGTGAATGTGATTTTGTTTAGTTAGCATGTAATTTCATAACATTGTACATGGGAAACCAACTTTATGATTTATTGATTTTTGTTTTAAAGCTACATCCTTTTTTGAGGAGAGGAAGAAAGTTAAGTGAACCATATTTCTCTACTAGAACTTGGAGAATTAAGCCCCTGTTTTCCTCATAATTACAACATATGGAATATGGAACTCTTGTAGTTTTATCATAACTGATGCAATCCAAAGCCAATCTCTTGTCGATTGCTTGCTAATGGTAAATGATAATAGTGGAAAGTGGTTAGTCATAGTTGATTAAAGACTTCAGGAGTTCTGAATCATGTATAACCACACTGCTTTGCTTATGAGCTTTTTGTTAACACTACCTTTTTGTTACATATTTCATAGACTAAAAATGTAATAGCCATGAGTAGGGCCATTTGTAACATTTTATAAGCCCAAGATAAAGTAAAAAAGAAGGGTCATAGTAAATCAGCAATATGTAAATAACTTTAAAGGCATATTTTTATTACTAAAATTTATTATAAATGCATAAGTCAATCAAGTCATAATCCCACATATTCAAGAAAATATGAAGGCCAAATGATCATAATAGAAGCTAACAACATCTTGCAACTGCTAGTAGCAATAAATAACTAAAAACAGCATCAACGATATAACAAAATAGTAGCAGCAGCAATTAAATAATAACATCATATTGTAGAACACCAAGTATAGAACTACACTAACAAGCACACAAATAATCATTAAAAATAATTTTTTATATGTTTCTAAATGCAAAATCATCAATAATAATACCAAGATCAACATTATCCAACATATCCTTCTTAATACAAAAAAATAGCCAAACTATTTAACCTTTCTTGTGAAATTGATGATTTTAAGTAAGTTTTAAATAATTTTAACTTTGAAAAAATTCTCTTGATTGATGCTACAGCAATAGGTACAGTTAATAGGGATTGACAAACAATTTAAACATTTGGATAAAATTTTACAACTTGAATAAATTTAAGAATTTTAATCGTTGATATTGAATCATTTAGCAAAGTCATTTGCAATACTTATAATTCAAAAAAGAAGATCATTTAAATCCATATTTAACACATTATCATCATAAAAAGTAGTCGTAAAATTAGTGCAACAATTTCTTAGTTCATTATCATTCAATGGCCTCAACTTCTTTGAATCAAATAAGAATCTAAAAATATTTTCAAATCTCATTAATTGCCCAAATCGAAGTAATTGCTATATTCATAAAAACTAGAAAGTATCTAACTTTAAAGGACTCCACAACTGATTGTATTTCATCATCATGATCATTTTTGTGAAGTTATTTTTTCCTAATACTATAAAGTTTAATTGGAAGTGAAAGCTCTACATTCATCTCATGTGCAAGGTTTTTGGCAATATTCATACTAGAGACACAACCTTCGTTTATATATTTCTTAAAAATACCATCACTCCTTCTAATTGCCCTTGGTAACATTAATACACATATATTTAGGCTGCAACCTTTTACTCACCTTGTTAATAGCCAATAAAATATCGTACAAAATAACTATACCAAGTAAAAACTCAAAACTCTCAAGTTCACTAACCAAACTTTTCGCTTCACTCTTTGACTTGGCATCATCACAATATCTAGATAATTCCACTAAAGTCAATCCTATTGGAGGAGCTTAAAATTTAATGACTTTAACATTTTATATTCAACTCCCAATGAGTATTGGAAAGTGATTTCATGGTTAAGCCTAGAATGTTATTAAGTAAAACCTTCCACCTTTTAAGAGAACTTGAAATTAATGTATATATGCATTACACAACTCTTAAAATATGAAACAACTTTAAAACAAAAATGTGTCATATCACTAATAGTAAGATTAATTCTATGACAAGAACATGTCATATATAAGACTCTTGGATTTATTTAAGTAATTGCTTTTGAACCCCTTAGTGCTTTCCTTTCATATTAGAACCATTATCATAACCTTGCCCCTCGCATCATGGAGATTAAGATTAAGAGACTTAACTGCATTCAATAATTCATTGAAAAGTCTCAATCCATATGTGTCATCTATATTTGAGAACTCTAAAAAGTACTCCTCTATTTTTATTTTGTTACTTGACATATTCACATAATGTATTACCAAACTCATTTTTTCTTGATGGCTCACATCTGGGGTATAATCAAGAATTATATAAAATTATTTTTCCTTTTTAATTATCTTTATAATAGAACTTCTAACACCATAGACCAAAAGAATATTCAACTCATTTTAATTTTTTTACCAAGATAATAATGATTAATTTTATGATTTTGAATGCATTTAATATGATATTGCATTATCACGTCAAATTCAGCAATCATCTTAATCAATCTGAAAAAATTACCATTACTATCTTGGTAAAGTTTCTCATTGGATCCTCTAAAATCCAAATTATATTTAGTAAGATATTTCACATCAAAAACTTGTCTCCAATGTTTTTTCTCCTTTATAATTTATAAATACAAATTTTTATTAAATGTTTGATTTTTTGCTCAATCTTACCCTTAGTTCATTCTAAGTCCTCATATTATTCATATCCTCAACAATATCCTCATGTTCTTTGAGTCTCTCACTAGGACTCTTCCAATCTCTAAATTCATCACTTTCTAATGCATTTTGTTTATAATTAGATTTGAACAACTCACAAAAAAAATTATAGTTTATCTATATGTTTACAATAAACCAGTCAGTTTCTATCGTTAATCTCTCTGTTACTCAATTTTTTTAGAATAACAAGAATATTAAAAATTTCAAGAAGTATTGTCTAAAGAAAACATAAGATTCAATTTTCTTGCAGACCCTTTTCAAGTAATCTGTCTATTTTTTATAGTCAAGATTATCCTAATTTCTAAGATCACAAATATCTAACAAAGGGATTAGTTGCTCATCTACTCTTAAATTTTCTAAATTGGATGCAGTTGATATACGATCATGCTCACTCAAATTATTAACATCCTCATGAATATGAATGCCATCCTTAAATTTTTATTAGTTTATTTAAAATTACCTTCGCCTAATTTCTCAAAATTTTCACTACAATAGCCTACTTTTTTGACAAATTTATTAATAACTTCTTTTTTGTATTGAATGTCCTACTTGTTTTCTTATTTCCATTTTTTCACTTCCACAAATACTTTTTAGGCAATATCATATAAAGCAATTATAACATAATTGCACTAGCTCGACCATATATTACAAAGATATATCAATGATATCATATATTTCAAACAGAGGGGAAAATAAAGAGAAAATTTTAAGATCTAAATTAAAAAAGAAAACTTTTATGATAAAAGCTATCATACTCGTAATCTATTTTTTATTTTTCAAGTAATTATAAAACATCGAAAACTAACAGTGGTCCACTTTTCCCCAAAGAGAACAAACATTGAAACTACAATAGATTTGATCATAATGATGGTAATGGTACAAAAAAAAAGGGAATCAATTGTCTGTTTTACAATAGATATATGTAGAGAAGTTATAATAATCTTATCATAAATACATATTTTAAAACAAGTATGATAAATTTCTTATAAATAAATATAGAAATATTTTTATATCATATTTTAATTTTCATAATACATTTATTTATTTGAATATTTTTCTACATATATGTGTTTTAAATATAATAAACATACAATTAATGAGATGATGAAAATTATAAAGATACTTTAACACAATTTAAAAATAAGAATAAATTAATATATAAAAAATATTTTTAAGTAAAATTTTATTTTTATAATACATATATAAAATTAATATTGTGTGGATTGTCATAATAAAAGTTTTGATATTTTCCAAGTTTAAAATTTGACTTGTTAGTCGTGTAAACATGTAAAATAATATAATAACCTTTTTTAGTACGATTTCTTAATTCTCAAGCCCTTATATTGTACACAAAAATTTTATTAAATATTTAAATATATATATAATTCAAACAACTTTAAATTCTTAAAAAATTCATAATCACTTAAGGCAATTAGTTCTTTCTAAACAAAGCTAACATTTTTTTTATTACTTGTCTTCTTCTTTAACAAGTTGTAAAAAATTAATTTTTTAATTATTAATTTTAATTAAATTAAGGCTTCTACCATCAAATATTGGATATAGAACTTAAGGAGCAATATAAAGAATGTTAGCCTAATAATTAAATGAAAGAGAGATAAATTATACTCAGAATTTATTTCGAATTTCAATTTGAAAATAAAAAGTTCTAATTGATCTGAAAAAGTTATCGCGCTCATAATGAACAGTGGGATGAGATTGTTGCTACGTTTATATAATGGTCAGATGGAACAAATTTACAGAGCATTGAATTAGAATGTGTATGGTATAACTTAATTTGGCTTATTAGTATGTCGTAATTAAACAAATCCCAGAACAACTGATAGTTTTTCATGCAATATAATTGAAGTTACTTACTTTTATGTATTTAATTCCAATGAGTGTTTCTTAAATACACATATTAGAACTCTCATCAAAAGTAGTATGTAGTTTTGGTGCAGTTTCTATCTTTTCAATCTCTTAGCTACTTATTAGTAACAGTTGCATCCCCTGCAGCTAGCCGTTTCGAGGTGACAAAAGTACTCAAGTAGTAGTAAGCAAATGCCTTCGTGGTTGAGCTACTTAATTATGAGTCATAGGTAACATGAAAAAGATTCAAAAGTCACACTGCACATTCACCTCCTATGCTATAAATTATAACGTATTCAGTAATCCAGAACACAGTTGAATTAGACGATGAAAAAACTCAAAACTTTACGTCTAAATATATGTCCAAATTGCCCACTCATAACTATGAAGATCTTCTTGAGTTGGCATGCTTCCTCAAAATAGATAACCCTCCACGGGTGCTTGTATCAGAAACTGTTCAAACTAAAAAATTTTGTAAAAACAGTGAATTGTTGAATTCAGATTTGCTTGGTACAAACTTTTCGGTTCAATTTATTGGAAAGATGAAGTAAACGTCTTTAGCACATTATATCTATGATCTTCAATTTTATAATGGGTAAGATTTCAAAAATGGATAATATTACGAAGTTCAACCAAAACATAAAAAAGCTAAGAGTTCAACTTAGATGTTGGATCGTTAGATTCCTTTCACCATAAAACAAAGACAAATTAGTAATACATGACCAACAACACTCTTGCCACCTCAGGAAAAGAAAGGACTTGAACTCTCACAAGAGAAGACAAGCCTCTTCCTCTTCTTTACGGTGACTTAATCATCAATTGAGTCCCCCATGAGCCTAGGCCTCGGGTGAACGCACTTCTTGCCCTTGCTCTGGGTGGGCCTACTCACGAGCTTACTAGGTTCTCGTAACAAAAAAGTTATTGTATTTGGTTTTTGTAATTTCCCCTCCTCTTGGCTGTTCACTTTGTTTTTCTCATGACATTACCTCTTGAATTGTACGACTAATATTTCAATTAAAAGAAAAAGTAACATATTGAACGAAAAGTTTGAAGGAGATAAGTCAGACTAACTGCAAAAGAAGGCAATCTTGACGATGACAAAAGAATTGAGCGGATGAGAAAACGGAGGCCAAGACAAGAGGAAAGTTATGGGACTGGGTGTTTTTGGACTAAATTATAAAATGATTTAAGACAAGGAAGATATCGTTTGAAGATGTCGTTAACGAGTACATCAACGTTTAGATTGCTGGACTGTTTTACTTTTGGCAATTCACAAGGATTGGGAAGACGGAGCTAGGGAAGAGCTGCTTGAATTTTTTGGCAGTGTCCAAGTCCAGACGGTATTGGTAGCTATGCAGTAATAGCACTTGTCTTCTGTAGGCTCAGGTTGCAACTAGAATTCCAGAATGCAAACTAAATGAAGTGCTGCTTCCTTCAACATGTAAATTAAGGTATGCTATTAAAAAAGTTTTTATCTTGGCCACAAGTTCTTTACAAGTATACCAAGTCTAAGCGTATGTTTAAGCCTCGTGGAAATGGCTTACGAATGCTGAAGTCTCAGACAAGGAAAAGAGAAATATCCTTACACCTTGCCCCAGAAACACTAGCCACAATGATGGTTAACATATACGGTGAAAAATAAAATGTTGTACTGGACCAATCTTGTTAGCGTTGAGAAACTTTAAATGGCCAAAATTTCTCCTTCATGCGAGAAATAAGCTTAAATTTTTCTTCAGCCTCAACCTGCAGGCGTATGCCAGTTCTTGATGCTCGTTCAGGATGAAATTTTAGCAGGGCTTGTTTATAAGCTGCACGTGTTAGAGAAGCAGTCAATTCAAGACCAATGAATTAAAGACAAATGGTAGACAATTATGAAAACAGCACATTAGTCTCACTCCATAAGATGGACAATTGTGATGAGAAGAGTAATTTGACGGCTTTATTTTCTTGTGTTATTGTCCTGTGATCTGTTCAAGTGTCCTTTGACAGGTCATAGTTTGTTACAGCTATGTCTATTTAATTCTTTCTTGTTGGTTTATGCCCTACAGCCAATCGTTTTGGTTATATTTTAGTGACAAATTATTTAAAGGCATTATTTATCTTGTACATGTTTAGATGTATATGATAAAGTTCATGGAATA
>JANQBM010032670.1:0-10813 GCA_025594535.1 Erythroxylum domingense | reverse complement strand
AGTAATTCGGTTGAAAACCTTAGGATTAGTTGTTATTAAACTTGAGGGAGCTATTAGCATACTATAGAAATCTCCATGGTCCAATAAATCTATAAAACAATTGTATAATAAAAGATCAATCAATTAAGGGTAATTAGGGAGATTTGAAACCTAGACACTAATTCTCAATATGGATAGTTTTCTATGTAATTTCTTAGTTCTCTAATCAATCTTGCGACCTGTTTTATTCTATTTGATGAAGTTTTCTTTTCTTTAATTAACAATCCAAATCAAATTTATAGAGTAGATAATAGGATAACATAACTACTGGTATTTATTGTCTTCATGAGATCAACTCGTACTTGCGGGTACTAGCTACAATTACACCAGGTACTTGTGGTAATTCATGATTGACATACATAGAAAAAGCCAATCAATACTCTACAAAAGTGACTTTAAATTTTGTATGTATTAGTATTATTCATGACAGGTTAAAAAGAACGTGTATTGATCTATCATTATGTCTTGGGATAAACAACATATTAAAATCTTCTAGTACCTAATGGTTTAAATGTCAATAGATGAAGATTCCACAAATAGTAGTTATTATACGAATACAACAAATTTAGGCGAATTCAACAGGGAAAAAAAGTATATAAAGACAAATGATGTTGATTGTTTAGCTATTGGTAATCATATAGCTACTAACTACAACCTTAAGTCCTTTCTATCTCACTTTTATCTATATTCATTCAGTAATATATGGTAATATTCAGTCATAATGAATAAAAGGTAGCAATTAGTGAAAGAGTTTAGATAATAAAAATGAAAGAGTTAATACTAATTTTGTATTATAATGATTTTGTAAGACAAAAGTTATAATTACATAAAAATTAATGGTACTAAATTTTAATTATATAAAATTAAGATAATATTTTATAATTTTACAAAATTATCCAAGATATTATTCGATATTAACCCTTACCAATAATAAAAGCAGTACTATGTTTGACACAATATTCACACCTTGCCTTGTACATTTTGTTGGAGGTAGGGATAAAACTTGATATAAACTTAATCCCACACTTCAAAAACACACTCAGTGTGATGTTAATCCACTATCTGCTTCATTCTATTTTATATTATGCATGTTTCATATGAAATTACAATAAACATATAGCTTAACAATCTTTCATCACCTAATTAACTGATAGAACCTTGAAACCACCGGTTAGATTCAAAATATGTAAGGGGTGCATAGTCATAAACAACTTCAAACAAAGACATCGAAATGTCTATACGAAAGGTATTAATATGCCACCATTATACGACAGACAACCATTGTAATGAACACTCACTAAATTTGTAGCACATATATGTTTCCACAATCCAATTTAAAACTTCAATTTCTCATTCATTTGGGGGTGATAATTCATTGACAATTGTAGTGACACTCATTACATGCGAAATAACTCATACCAAAAGTACCGATGAAGATAACATCTTTTTTACTTATGACTATCTTTGGCATCCTACGTAATTTGTATGTATTATCCATAAAAACTTCTGCAACCTTAAGGGTGGTTCAATGATATAAAATATAAATATTTACTCAGATGATGAATTATTAATAAAGTGATCGAATAACCATCAAATTTTGATAAATCGTCAATGAAATACATGCTAATTTCAAACTATAAGTAATTTTGAATAGATAAAGATCATAAGATCCTACAATAGGCATCCATCTCATATTTCTAACACCTAAATATTTCACAACACTGGATGAATTGAGGAACACCTCGCTACATTTTCTACTAAAAATGTACATTTGAACTTTCTTAAACATGCCTATAAACCTAGAGTGTTCACCCACTATTGTAGTGTAGAATAAGGATCCTATTCGCATTTTAAAGTTGCTAAAGTACTAATTACTAGTCGTCCCTTCCATTGTAATGCCTATTCTATAAAATATAAGTTAAATTATTTTATCCCCATAGTGAAATTGTGTGATTATTGCCTTAATAGCTCTATCACTTGTTTAGCTATTCTTAATATCATTTAATAAATCTGTATGTAAAATTTCAAAAAAAATTGTAACCAAAGTACTCAATTAACAACAATTAATCTAAATAACAATGAGGCAATTACTTAATAATCAATTAACCAATTGAAAAATAATTTAAAAATGACAGGGAAGAGAGAATGTAAACTGATTTATAGTGGTTCATAAAACAATCCTTACCTACATCTACTCTTAAGACTTTTCTTAGGATTCCACTATAATTCTTCTTTTAAAGCGAAAAATAACTTTTGTACAATCTTTTTTGGTAAAGAGAAACTCTTCTTACAATCTTCTTCTAAGATGAAGAGGAACCTTAACACCACCCAAATCATCCCTAAGTACAATATTCAACACCCAAACAAAGTAATACAACTAAAAACTATTTCACTTTAGCACTTAATAACTTCAAAATGACTCACTCACACAAATATAACACAATGATGCTCAAATGATTGAAAAACTCTTTGATATGTGTATATACAAGACACAAAACCTTCTTGATGCTAAAACCAATGAGAATTTGGGACCCAAAATGGCCATTGGGCTAAGAACTAGCCCTTACAATGACTATATTCTATTTGTTGACAATTATACATTAAAAGCTTTAAATTCACTAGCCGTTAGAATATTGGTCGACTAGTACAAATATTGATCGACCAATATGGCACATTAGTTGATTAATACATTAACTAATGTTGTAGTAAACTCTCAATACTTCAAATTTAACAACTTTAAATTATATTGGTTGCCCACTAACTTATATAAATAGATCAATACCCCAAAAATATGATTTTAACAATTTCAAATGTTCAAAACCAATTTGTTTAATCCAAATATGATTAAAACACTTACTAAAATGTTTCACAAAGATTTTTTAAAATATCAAGAGGCTTTTATATTAAACTCAAAAGCTTCAAAGCCTCTTAATGAATATAAAGACTCATGCAATGAAGTAAGATGCAATGATTATGCATGGTAAGCCTTTTGGATCGTCAAATTAACAAAATGAGCTTATAAATAATAATGGAAAATGTGAAATCTTCTTTTTTTTATTTTGATCTCCATTTCATCGGTTGCAAACTTCAACTTCTCTTTATCGACTTCATATATTATCTTCTTGAGTTTATGACTTCATTTTGTTCTAATGTTGCTTTTTCATCAAAATAATAAACACATTGTAGTAATTATGTTTTATTATCATCAAAATATCAATTAAAACCTCCCTTGGTTCAACAATCTCCCCCTTTTTTTATGATGACAATATATTTATAATATTAAAAAATAAAGTTAAGTATATAAACAACTATAAAGATAATAATTAGCTCCCCCTTAATTCATGGATAAAACATAATTCAATATGAATAGCATAGTTCAATATCAAGAATAAAAGAGATATTTAAAATAAAAAATATCATTTACTCAAGCAAATAATGTAAAGTATAAGAAATACAAAAATTACAAAACAATTACTCCCCTAAATTTCATCACTCCTCCTGAATGTCATCACTCACCTTAAATTTAATATCACTAAACTTTCTCCCCCTTTTTGGAATCATCAAAAATAAATCATTAAAAATGAAAGAAGTACTGTTTCATGCTTCAAACTGATTTGATAAAAAAACCAAAATGTATTTGATTAAAATTGAAAACAAATTTCACCAAAGAATGCTATTGAATATTTAAGAAGTCAAAATAAAAGGTTAATTTTAATAGAAACATCCCTAATCATGTCTAACTTGAAAATTTATAATTTCGATATTATTCCTTAGTTTAAAATTTAGTTAAAGTATCAAGAGCACGTTTTGACAAAATTAAGAGTTGGAATTGTAACAAATAAAGCATAATAATCCAACAATCAGTTTCATAAAAAGAATGTATAATTTTTGAAGTCGAAAATTTTAAAAATAATAATGGAATAAAGTAGTCAATTTGAAATTCTATAATGACAAATATAATGCAATCACATTTTTAAAAAATAAATGAATAATGTAATCAATAGAAAATACATGAACATTATTAAGTAATCTTAAAGCTATGGGTCGAAAGAGAATGTGAATTATAAAGATCTTTAATAAAAAAAGGACAAATTTGAAAGGTAGCTATTTGTAATGTTGTGTTGTGTTTTTTAAAGATACAAGTGAATTATCTAGGGTTTTTAGGAGCCTTAAACAAACAAAAAAAGAGAGAAAATAGAAGAAAGGCAAAGGAGGGGGCATTAAATCATATGTATTGGTTTAACACTCAAGGATACTGGTCGGTATAGACCAAATATGTCACAAGTTCACTATAACTTAATTATCTTTCCTAAAAGAGACATTGATCGACCATTATGGCTTTATGGTCAAGCATTCATACAATAAATCTTCTCACAAAGATATTGGAGCTGTAAAATTTCTTTAAAAAGGAAACATGAGTTGACGACTTTAAAACATTGGTCGACCAATGTGAGTAATTGGGCGAATAAAGCTTCGAGCAAACACAAAACAAACTCATCGGAAAGATAAAAAGAATGTTAGATATTAGGACACTGGTCGACCAATGAGATAGTTTGGGTGACCAGATAAGTAACCAAAAAACTAACAAACTTATTGGAAAGCAAAAATGAGTGAATTTTAAAGATATTGGTTGAGCAAACTAAGTTATTGGTGGACCAGATGACCAGATAGCTTAAGGAATCGACTTTAAAACTCAAATTAAAACATAAAAATTGAACAAAATAATATTAAAACACATATTAACCAACTAAGTATCAATAAAAAGAATTTAATCATGTAAAAAAGAATTCCTATTAAACAAAGCTAATTTTCCTCTAATTAAGCAAGATTTATCTTTATTCAAAATTTTAGAGAAATAATAGCCCAATTGAAATAAATTCTAACTTAGTGACCTTATTTTGCATATAGTATTTAGATAGTAGGGCTCACAGTTTGAAAACACCTTATTCACAATTCAAACCCAAATAATCATCACTAGGGGTTTATACTCTAAATGATATCTAAATACAAATAACCACATATTTCTAAATTATAAATAATAATTACCGTATGTTAAACATTACTTATGAGAGATTTAAGAGAAGATTTTTCTTGAATTCTCAATCCATTAGTAACATCTCATCCCTCATAACTTTCTCAATTAGTTTAATGACTTTAATTAAATTAGTTTTTCTCCAGCAATGAGGTAAGCAGTTTGTTGACTATAACATTTAATGAATCGAAGGTAATACTCACAAAGACCTAAATTTTTGCTAAACTATTCTAAGTTCTTTAGTGTTGGCTAATCTTAACTGTTTGAATCTTTTATATGCCTAAGGTATTCAAAATATGATGCTCCAAAAGAAGATTTGGAAAGTTTAATAGATAATTAGTGTGTCTTTAGAATTTATTCCACTATTTGAAGATGTTCCAGATTTTGGTTGAAGCTTTTGAAATACATTAGTATATTGTTTAAAAAGGACTAAAACAAATTTCCATAAGTAATACTTAAATATGGAATTCATAAGGCTCTGAATGTTGTCAAAGCATTCATATGACGGAAATGCATTACTAGAAATTCGTAAATATCTCCTTTATGCACCCTATTACGATGATAACTAATAAGAAGATCCAATTTAAAGAAGTAGCCTCATTTATGTAACTCATCAAATAGCTCCTCCATAAATATAATTGTGGTTAAGGTCTTATAATTTACAAAAAGTACTAAGATCCATATTTTTCATAATTAGAACTATTGGAGTAGAATAAAGGTTGATTCTTTGCTTACTTATTCCATGATTAATCATTTCCTCTACCAGCTCTTGAATAGCCTCCGTCTAAATTCCTATATGGTGATATACTCTTAAGTTAATGGTTCCCTTTATTATAGGTATTCTATGATCATGAAATCTATTAGGAGGTAAGCGTTTAGCTTGTTAAAAAACCTCTACACATTCCATTACTCTTTATGTTCCACTAACATTGCATTCAATTCATTTTATTCTTACTTATATAATTTAGAATAATTCAAATCCACCAACAATGATAGAAAATAATATTGTTTTAAAACCTAGGACTACCATAAATTGACAGTCTCTAACAATTTTGTTAACTTCTTCTTTAGTATAACCACCAATTCCTTTTTCTTATGATCCCTTAACTCCATTGACTGCATATTCTACTCATACTTTATAGTTCCCTTTTGGTAATGACAAATGTTTTCAATGAGGGATAAAACCACTTTACACTCAAAATCATGTCACCACCTGTAATATTTATCACTAAAGCATTTGTGATGAACATCTATCCATTCATTTACCATTTGAAAATTTTGAATAGCTGGTGCCAAAAGATTTGGAGGCCACTCCTTACATAAATGATGACTAGTTTAATCTTCTATAATTGTTTAGCTTCCTTCTTCAGCAACTTGTTATCTACAAATTTATGTGTATGACCTCTATCTATTAACACATATATGATTTTATCATTGACTTGTCCTTATACTTTCATTTTTTGATGCCTCATTGCTTTAGCACCATACATAGCTTGTAGAGAAATTGTTAGTTGATTGTCCTCCTCCATTTCCCTTTCACTTTCCTCCTCTTCTTCTCCTCTTCCACTATGTACATCTAAAACATCTTTTTCCTACTTTTTGGGCCTAGTACCTACTTCTTATACAACATATTATGGGGGTAAAAAGGACCAATGATAAGATTATGTCCTTAACTATCGTGGTGAAGGGTGTTGTTATAAATGTGGTATATGTTTATAAACCTCAAGTAGGGTTGAATAAACAACTTAATCATCATTTTTGGGAAGAGCTAGATAAGATAAGGTGATTAAATAAATACCCCCAACGAGGGACTTATACTAGTAGGAGACTTTAATGGTCATATAAGAGCAACCTCCGATGGATACTCATAGACTCGTGGGGGTTTTGAGTATGGCAAAAGGAATGTTAGTAGGACTACTTTGTTGGATTTCGTAGTAGCACTTGAGTTGGTGATAACCAACTTTTTTTCAAGAAAAATTAGGAGCACCTAGTGACTTTTAAGAACATAACCACAAAAACTCAAATTGACTACTTCCTTATAAGGTGGTGTGATTGACCTAGATGCAAGGATTGCAAGGTGATACCTAATGTTTACTTGTCAACTCAGCATAGATTATTAGTTTTGGATCTTTTTATTAAGGGTTAGAGGAAGAAGAGAAGTCCTAGGAGGTGAACTAGAATTAGATGGTGGAATTTGAAAGGGGATATGGTGAAAAATTTAGGGATAGGGTAATTTATTAAGGATAGAATTTGGTAGGAGATGCAAATCAAATGTGGGAGAGAGTTGCAACTCTTTTAAAGAATACAACTTTGGAGACCTTAGGTGTTTCTAAAGGGTTAAGGGGTAGTAAGAGGGAATCTTGGTGGTGGAATGAAGATGTTTAAGAAGGAGTTAAGTTCAAGAAGGTTACTTATAAAGCTATATTGGATAGTATCATAGAGGTGGAGAGCATCGGTAACAAAGAAAGTTATAAATTGGGAAAAAAAAAGGCGAAGATGATAATTTCAGAAGCTAAAAGTAGAGTTTACGAGAAACTATATTAATGATTGGATACTAAAGATGGAGAAAAGGATATTTTTAAGTCGGTGAGAGCTAGGGAATAAAAAGAAAGAGATTTAGATCAAGTTTTTTATATAAAAGATGAAGTAGGGCAGGTACTTGTAGCTGAAGATGACATCAAGAGAAGATGGTAGAGGTACTTCTATAGTCATTTTTAATGAAGGCATAAAGGATAACAACTTTTTAGGTGACCTTAGCTTGTTTGAGACGTTTCATAATTTTACTTGCCGTCGACAGATTACAAAGGATGAGATTAAGAAAACGTTGAAGGAAATGAAGAGTGGTAGGGTAGTGGGGCCTGATGAGATACCTATACAGGTGTGAAAGAGCCTAGGTGAAGAGGTTATTACTTAGTTAGCTAAGCTTTTTAATGTGATACTTAAGTCTGCTAAAATGTCGGATGAGTGGAGATTTAGTATGTTAATTCCTCACATAAAAACAAAGGAGACGTCCAAAGCTGCAACAACTATAGAGGCATCAAATTACTTAGTCGTACCATGAAGTTATGAGAGAAGGTGATTGAGAAGAGAGTAAGAAATGATGCTTCTGTCTTGGAAAACCAGTTTAGCTCCATGTCAGGAAGGTCCACAGCAGATGCTTTACATTTCCTCAGAAGGTTAATGAAATACTACAGGGAAAGACATCGTAACCTACACATGGTTGTTATTGGTTTAGAGAAGGCTTATGATAGGATACCTAGGGAAATCATATGGAGATGTTTAGAAGTTAAGGGAGTTCCTATGACTTATATACAAATTTTTAAGGATATTTATGAGGGTGTAAAAACTAGAGTAAGGATGATAGGAGGAGACACAGAACATTTTTATAGTTATTGGGCTACACCAAGGCTCATTTTTAGCCCCTTTTTATTTGCAAATAGCTAGGGAGATGTTGGATAGATTCTAAAAAAAAACTAAAATCCAAGAACTAGTTGCAGATGGCAATTAGAACCTTTCCGTAGAGGAGATTAGATCTCTGTCGATACCACAATATAGACTCAATGGAGGAGAGGATACATATCTATAGAAGGGGATAGTTGTTTCAGACATCACAAATGGACTTGCTAAACAAGTATGGGACAAACACAAGAATTGGTTGGCATAACCTGATCTGGAGCAACTCTATTAAGCCTAATGCTAGCTTCCCAAGCTGGTTAGCAACAAATGATAGATTTAGCACTATAATAAGACTAAATTTCCTATCCTTTTCTAAAAGTTGCATCTTTTTCAACCTAGAGGAAGAAGATAGAGATCACCTATTCTTTAAATGTGAATTCTCTAATAGAGTATGGTGTTATATTTCCTCCCTATGTTCTCATCACTGTTGTCAAAGAAACTTGAACGGTATAATTTATGAGAAACTACTGACCCATGCTTCCAAACATGACAAAGAAGTGTACATGGTTGCCATAACAATATGCATTCAGGAGATCTGGAGGGAGAGAAATAACAGAAGGTTTGTAGAAAAGGAAAAAGGCATACGTGCAATCACAGATATTATCTCTAACAGTATACAGAACAATTGGTCATAAACCATATGGAGAAGAAATGTAGTGAGAGATTAGTTACTTCTTGGAAACTCTAACAAATCTCCAAGGACACCCAATTCAAACTAGATAATTATTTCTATATAACCACTCACACAATAATTGTAAGAATCTAAAGGGAAAATGTTTGCCTTTCAGGTTCTCTCCTCCGCGAGGTTATATGGTTGTTTTCTGAAGTTTAGTACTTGCGCAATGGAAGACTAGCCAAATCGCATAACTTGTGGAAAACCCATCGAGAAGCCCTAATCAGAGAAGCAATATTAAGGTTGAACGCAAAGAGAAGAATCGAAGATCAAGTCAGAAATCACTTCACTCTTTTAATCGTCTGGAGAACGAGTTGATGAAACGTTGAGCCCTAATTCGGAAGTCATTGGAGCCCCTTTAATGGGGGCCCTTTTAGGGTAATTCTAAGAATACGATTTGGTTAAATTCGATAGGATTTCATTTATTGTTGTCTACCACACGTGGAGCATATGCTCTTTGTTACAATGTCGTTTTGGCTTAATGTTGTTATCCTTGTTGAAGGATAGTGTTGTACTGATTATTTTCGTTATTAATTCATTTTAATTTTAAAAAAAGACTTATGAGCTCACCAAGAATATCAAACAAGATATGCCTTGGTATATGTTGTTTGTTGATGACATTGTTTTAATTGATGAGATAAAAGAGGAGGTTAATGTCAAACTTGAACTTTGAAAGGATACGTTAGAGTCAAAGGGCTTTAAATTTAGTAAGATTAAGATTGAACACGTAGAGTCTATCTTTTTGGGACATAGGATGGTTATTGATTTGGAGGTAAAGATTGGTTAAGAAGTTATACCGCAAAAAGAGTGTTTAAAATACCTAGGATCTATCATCTAAAGCAACAGAGAGCTTGATGAAGACATAACTCACCGGATCAAATCAAGGTGGCTTAAATGGCAAAGTGCATAGGAATTTTATGCGAAAAGAAGATATCACTCAAACTTAAAGGTAAATTCTATTGTTTAATGATTAAGTCGGCTATGCTCTATAGGACGAAGTGTTGACCCATTAAACAAGTACATAGTCATAAGCTAATGGTGACGGAGATGAGGATGTTTCATTGGATGTGCAACCTTATTAGAAGAGATAAGGGCAGAAATTTAATGGTGAGGAAAAAATTAAAAGTAGCTAATATTATTGGAAAATTAAAAGAAACAAGGCTTAGGTGGTTTGGACATGTTAAGAGGAAACATGCAAAGGCTCTAGTAAGAAGATAGGAGAAGATCAAATTTAAAGACTGTAAGAGGAAAAAAAAGGAGGCCTAAGAAAAATTAAGGGGGGTGCGAGGAAAGCAATCAAGAATGATATAACACTGTTGGAATTTACCGAGTACATGACCCGCAATAGAAAACTTTGACATACTACGATGTAGATAAAGGATCTCTAATAAAGAGATTCTTATAGCTCTCTTAGATCTTTTAGCATATTTCTCTTGTAGTTAGCTTATACTTGTAAATATGTAATACTTACCTTTTAAGGATTTAACCTAAGTTTTATTTCCTACCTAACCTTATTATTAATATTAATATTAATGTTAATAATAATAATAATAATAATAATAATAATAACAACAACAACAACAACAACAACAACAATAATAATAATAATAATA
>JANQBM010032591.1:0-10816 GCA_025594535.1 Erythroxylum domingense | reverse complement strand
CGCCACCCTCGCGGGGCACGGACTCGGGTATCACTGTCGATATCGGGTTCGGGTTCGGCGGGAATGGGGTGTTACATTAACTCATCAAAAGCATCTCTACATGAATCATCAAAGTCAAAATTTACATCTTTTTGTGAAAGCTTTGAAAGAGGTAATGCAATCTTGCTAAAATCTTTTATAAAATGCCTATAGAATCCTACATGACCCAAAAATGATCTTATATCTTTAACAAAGACAGGATAAGGCAAAGAAGATATGATCTCAATCTTAGCTTTATCAACTTCAATTCTCTTGCTAGAAATAAAATGACATAGTACTATGCCCTCATTGACCATGAAATGACTTTTTTTAAAGTTTAAAATCAAATTCTTTTCGATGCATCTTTTCAAACATTTTTAAGACTAGCAAGGCAATTATCAAAAGAACCACCATAAACAATGAAGTCGTCCATAAAGACTTCCATGCATTCTTCTAAAAATTCACAGAAATAGCCATCATACAATGTTGGAAAGTCCCTGGAGTGTTACATAATCCAAAAGGCATCTTTTGATAAGAGAAGGTACTAAAAGGACATGTAAAAGTGGTTTTATCTTGGTCCTTTAGTGTAATAGATACTTGAAAGTACCCAGAGAAACTATCCAGAAAACAGTAATGAGATTTGCTTGTAAGTCACTCAAGCATCTGGTCAATAAAAGGAAGAGGGAAATGATCTTTTCGTGTGGCATCATTTAATCTTCTATAGTCTATACACACACGCCATAAATTTTGCACTCTTGTAGGAATAATCTCATCCCTATCATTTCTAACCACAGTGACCTCACTCTTTTTAGGCACTACATGTATCGGACTAACCCACTCGCTATTAGATATGGGATAGATGATCCCAGCACTCAGAAGTTTGGTGATTTATTTCTTAACCATATCTAGGATAAGTGGGTTTAGTCTCCTTTGGGGTTGTTTGATAGGTTTGGAGCCCTCACTCAGTAGAATCCCATGTGTGCAAATAGCTGGATTAATGTTAGGTATGTCCACTAAAGTCCACCTTATAGCCCTCCTATGCTCTCCCAACATAGCAAGAAGTCTCTCTTCCTCACTGTTAGAGAAGAAATTGGCAATTATGACAGGTAATCACTCGTTAGACTCAAGGAAAGAATAATTTAAAGTAGGGGATAGGGGTTTTAATTCAATCTTAGGAGGTTGCACAACAGAAGGGATCAATTCATGAAGTTTAAGAGAGAATAGATTTCTTCCCTTTCCATCAACGAATGATCATCCAGATTCTATGCGGTCAGCTTTACAATCTCCATCTATTCCAAGCATTGAACCTTGAGTCAGACATTTTTGTTGCGGTGAAATAACTTCATCAATTGCCATGTTAGTGACAGCCTCCATGATGCCAGAATCACCTGAAACATTAACAAAAAACCTTTCCCCAAGGGGGTCATCACTGACAGTAGAATTAGGTGAATACAATTCAGAGTCAAAGGAATCATCTTGCAGTTCAAATTTAGAGCAAGCATCATCAACAACAATATCAATCATGTTAACACCCAAAAGTGAGTAATCTTTATATGGATGTTTCCTTGCTTTATACATATTAAAACAAACTTTGTGATCACCTACTTCCATTGTGATAGCACCTTCTTTCATACTAATCATGGTGTTAGCAATCCTTAATGGTCTACCAAGAATTAGTGTAGTGTCATGAATAAGTTCAGAAGACATGTCAAGCACATAAAAATCAGTATGAAAAACCAAACCCTTAGCCTAGACCAAAATATCCTCTATAATGCCCTCAAGATACCTAATAGACCTATCAGCGAATTGGAGTACTACAATGGTAGACTTAAGAGTCTTGACTCCCAATGAAGTGTAAATAGACTTAGGCTTGACATTAATAGCTGCCCCTAGATCTAACAAAGCTCCCCTTATAGTAACTTTACCTAAAGTGCAAAGGATAGTAAAGGATCCAGGGTCTTGGCATTTCAGAGGGATTTAAGGTTTAAATAGGGCAGACACATTTGAGCTTACTTAAACTCTTTCATTTGGCCTAAACTTCCTCTTATGGGTACATAGGTTTTAAAGGTATTTGGCATAAGCAGGACCCGTTTCACAAGATCAAGCAAAGGAATATTGATTTCCACTCTACTAAACAAATCGATAATATCTTTTTCATGATTAGTTTCTATCATTCTTTTGCTCATCAAATATGAATTAGGAAAAGGAAAGTCTTTAAGATTTACCTCCTTACCATTGGTTTTATTGGCTCCATGTTTGCTTGACTCAACATGCTCCCTTGTTGTTGCTTGTTCATAGTTGCTCTTAAAATTTGTTCCTTTGCTATTTAAAAATGTGGACTCCTTTTCAACTAATAATGCTCTCTCCTTAGAGCTTTCAGAATTCTTTACCTTTGTAGGTGTGGAAGGCAACTCATCACATCCAATCTCCTCCTCAACTACTTCCTCATCCTCATGACTAAACTTCACTTGTTTCCCACTTTGAAGAGTGATGGCATTCAAACCATTAGGTTTATAATTGTGTTTGAAGGAATAGTGCCACTGCTCCTAGCTTATTGCTCACTTATGTTATTGGATAACTGAGTGACATAGGAGTTGATGTTTTCAGTCTTTGTCACCCATTGCTCCATTCTTTTCTCTAAGGCATTGAATCTGGCAGCATTCTTAGAAGAGTTTTGTTGAATAAGAGAAGTTAGGGAATTGAACTGGTTGTCATTAGAAGTCCTCTCCTCATTCATCAATGTCATCATATTATGCAACAGTTGATTTGTGTCTTCCTTTTGTGGAACGGTTAAAGCTTGCTGTTGGTGTTGGAACTGGTTAGTAGATGGACCAGCCCCTACAACTCGATAGAGTCTATTTGGAGGTCTACTTTCTTCATTTCTCCAACCAAGTCAAGGATTTGATTTCCATTCCTCATTATATGTATTAGAATAAGGATCCCACTTCTAATTTGGCTGACCCTGATAGACAACAGATACCTCTTCATAACGATTGGGACAGACACTAGAAATATGTATCACAGAACCACAAGTTTTGCAATTAGGAGTAGTAAGATCCATAGGGGTTGGTGGAAAATGCACACTGATATTTTTAACTCTATAGTAATAAAGGATAGTTCAGTAGTCATTTTACTCTCCAAAGAGCCGACCTTAGACTGAAGACTTTCCATTCTTCTAGAGTGAACTATTGAAGCTCCCAACTCATGTACCCCTCTAGTGTCCCTAGCACTGTACTGCTGGTGATTGAAAGCCATTTTCTTAATCTGATTCCAAGCCTCTTCAACAATGAGGTCTATCAGTGAAGCTCTTGAGGCTGCATCCAACATACCTTGTCTTGACTCTTCAGCCCATCATAAAATTACTGCACCAACTGCTTGTCTGGTATTTGATGGTGACGGCATCTTGACAATAGATTCTAAAAACGGTCCCATAATCATAGAGGACTCATCAAAGTCTTGTCATGTAGAGTAAATCTCCTTTCTCATTGATGAAGTTCTGGAAGCAAGAAAGTACTTTTCCAAAAACGCCTTTCTCAAATTTCCCCAGCTGTGGTAGGCATTCGCCATGTGTCTCGGAAGGCTCATGTACCACTCCCTTTCTTTACCCTCCAAAGATAGATGAAGGACTTTCCATAGCACTTGATTTAGAGAAGTGCCTGCCGGTTTCATGCTCTGGCAAATCATAGATAATGATTGCAAGTGAACGTAGGGATCTTCTCCTGTCAAACTATGAAATTTAGGAAGAGAGTTAATAAGCAATCCTTTAATCTCAAAATTCACATCAAAATTAGGGAAAACAACAATAAAAAGATCATAATTCACATAAGAGGTAGTAGCCTCCCTAATGGTACTCCTTCTAAGGTTGCCATTGTTCTCACCAACTTGCTCCTGCTCCCCATTACCTCCATTATCACCATTCCTAGGTTGGTTAGCATTAAGGTTAGGGTTTTACAGATTAGTTGGATTTTCAGCCATTATCTCACCTTTTAATGATTCACTCTCACTGCTTGACAGGCTAGACTCCACTAAGATAGTCTCCTCTCGAACAACTACCTTGCTTGTCCCTTCTACTCTCTTCTCCTTTATAATTTTTCTCAGATGTCTCTCAATTTTAGGGTTGAAAGTTAGGAATTTGATTTTCTGAGGCATGCAATGGAAAAATTCAAGAGAATAAAAGTGAACAAAATTGACTTGAAAACTCATAAAGTCAAGTAAAAAGTTAAGATGTGATGGATGCAAATGTATGGGTGTGTGAAAGTATGTATGCATAGGTAAAGAAATTTTCAAAGCTATTGAGGATAGTTGGTCGAGGTGAAAATGTCTCGATAGGAATCCTCATAAAATTCTGCAAGTTGGCCATGGCAAAACAAGTGGTTTGCCGCGGCGAACGTTCATAGAAAGCAGTAAACAGATCTTTGAACTATACAGATGTAAAATGCTAAGTATGAAAAATGAAGAAAATCAGTATCTTTGTTTGTATTTCCAAAAATTTTAATGCTATGCAAAATGAAAACCTATACTATTAACAAGTATGAAGCTAAACTATATAAAATGCAAACCTACTTGGCACTAAATGATATAAGTTAACCTAGAGAACCAATTTTTTGACTCCCCGACAATGGTGCCATTTCATTCAAACCTGGTCATTAAGCCTTTGGATATTGAATCAAAATAATCCAAAGATTGCACTATAGGATGCAACCTCGGGTTTTTCTCTAAATCGAAACCTAAAATGAATGGACCTAAGTTAACCTATGTGTCATGCTATGCAAGCTGAATGAAAAAAAAGGGTTTTGATTTTTGAAATCATTAATTGAACTAAATTGAATTCTAAAACATATTTTTGGAGTTTTGGGATATAGAGAATGGAAAGATGAAAAACAGGAGATTAAACAGTGATAGGATCCTCTTGAAAGTGAGCTCTGGCTATCATGGTTCGAAATTGATTTTAGCTAGAGTGGGAATCACTAAGCTTCAAAATGGTAAACCTTAAAGTACTTTTTAAGTCTAGAATCTTAATCAATGGGACTCCATTTCTTAAGATGTTGTTAAGTGCTCTTAGTGTCTATAGTAGGATCAACCAATGCAATAGGTCAAATGAAATCTAGAATCAACTCAATATCAAACATAACCATACAAGATAAGAGAGAATCAACAAGATTACAAATAGACATATATGAAACTTCATATATTTAAGCTCAAACTTCTACATAAACCAATCCAAACTACACATAATGAATATCCAACATTTGATTAAACTATAATCAAATAGCTCAACTACAAATCACAAATCCTAGACCTAGGAATTCATAAATTCATAGCTAAACCATGGATTAAACTACTCCCTTTTTAAGCTCATTGAACTCCAGACATTGCTACACCTTCAAGAGGAAAGGAAACTCCTAGCCACTCATTGCACTTAGAAGCTTCATAACTAGGAATGAATCTAAGTCACCCATGGTGGAGGTTTGACAGTGGAAAAATGGAAGAAATTAGGGTTAGATGAGAGAAAGATGATAGGTGGTCGTGGGTGGTTGCTCCCTCTCCATTTATCCTAAAAATAGGGTTTTTAATCGATATTCGAGTTAGTTTACATGAATGGGTAAGTGAATTTTCCAAAAATAGCTCGAGTCTAGGTTGGTGATTTGAGGGGTTCGTTACGGCAAACTTCCAAGTTTGACGCGGCTAATTTTTCCCGAGACGTTTTCTTTCTTGACCTTGTGACTTTGTAATTTCTTGGTCTTCACTCGTGGCTCTACTTCTTAAGTGTCTTGCAATGAAAAACAATAGTTTGCAATATCAATTGTCTTATAAACCAAGTGAGTGCAATTACTAACTAATTATGACAGTTTTACCTTTAAACTACATTAATTCAAAACAAGCAGTATTAAGCTAAATTAAGCACAATATCCAACAAAAAGGGCCAAAAATTTTAACAAAAAACCATGAAAATATCACTAAATAATATAGAAAACTTGGGTTCAATCAAGATGACTCAACTAGTGAGGAGTTTCAAGAAGAGGAAGATACGGATGAACTGGGCTAGAAGAAAGTGCTCGATGCAATCTCCACGAACACAAAGTTAATTACAGATAAACTAGCAGAGAACTCTAGAAGAATGAAGGAGATGGCCCGAACTCAAGTCAGAGCTAGGATATACATCGTATCCATCGTACTTCGAGGCTCAAAGCGTCCAACTGCCACCTGCGACACCATCCCCGCCTCCATCACCATGAGGCTTTGTTTCCAACCCTCTATTCTGTTTAAATTTAGTCCTTATTTTACTTTTGTTTTACTTTAATTTATGTTTCTTTTTTCCATGCTTGTTTTTTTGCCTCCTTCTCACATTGAAGACAATTTGTTGTTCAAGTGTGGGGAGGTTATTGTTTTACATCGAGTGTGAATTTGGCATATTGTATGATAGCTTGTTAGATTACATTTTACGAATTATGTGAATGTGGCAATGGCTTAGATGGATTGAAATCGATTTAATTTTGAGCAAAGTCTATTAGGTTATGAAGAGTCATTAGCTTGCAAAATTAGTGAATTGGGTTCTTTTGTTAAAAATGCAAGTTAATTAGGATTTAGTGTGAGTTTGTCACCCTCTAAATTATCACACTCATTCATAATTTTAAGTCTTTTGACTTAAGCATCTGTGCTAGTATTTTTTTCATGAAAATGAGTAGCTTAAGCAATAAGGTAGGCAATAAAAAAATGTTGGTTAATTTTAAATAAATAACTATTTTGCTGGCCTTTAGGTTATAAATAAAGCTAGTAACTAGTTGAGAACATGATATATCCAAGTAATCAGATCGACAAGCATTACAAATGTGTTCCTCTGCATCAAAAGGCTATAATGATGTTTCAACTAAGCGGTTTAATAAAAATATGACTTAGTCAAGTAACCAGATTGACATTGATCACCAATGTTTGCCTCCGAGTTAAAGACTACGTCCATGCAGAATAAAAAAAGTGTGTCTAATAAAACCTGCCGAACTTGTAAATAGTTTAACTTTTCATAAACATGTTCCCAGGAGTAGTTACAAAGTTTAAATGACCAAAGAATTATTAATGTGTGTGTACAATTGAAAAGGGTGAGTAACTCGACATTTGAGCTTTGATTAATCTTTATGTTTAGTTCAGAGCTCCTAAATGCAAATTTTGCATGTTAATGATTTGAAATAACTTGAATGATTGTGTTTAAAGTTAAATTTATTTCATAAAATTGAAGTCATTGTCTCATTATTGCATTGTGCTTTGTAATATTTGTGTGTTTGCTTAAGGACAAGCAAAAATTTAAGTGTGGGGATGTTGATAAGTATGAATTGCATCGTGTTTTAAGGCTTAGTTTGATATGTATTTAATTGTTAATTCAATCATTTAGAATGTGTTTAGGTTAGAATTGTGTTAGTTTGTTAATTATTTATGTTTTAAGTGTTTTATGGGTTAGTAGAAGTCTTTGAGCTTAATTATTATATTTTTGAGGTACCTTGATGTATTTGTTAGTGTTTCAGGGTCAATATCGAAAAATAAAGAAGTTTTGGAGACATTCAGGCTGAAATAACAACCTATGGGGTCATGATTGTGACAGAAGCACTGGAGTTGGCCCACGATCATGACAAAAACCCAGAACATGGCCCACGATCATGGCTTGCATGTCACGATCGTGACAAAAGGCTCAAATGTGGCCCATGATCGTGGCCTGCATCGGGTAGACACATAGAATCTGAAAAACATTAAGCTTCATGGGATTTTTTAGACATTTTGGACCCTAGAAAAACCTTAGGGCTGCTTAAAACATAAAAGTTATTTAAAGAATAAGACAAAGAGGCAGAGTGAGCTTTTGCATCAACCACTTTTAGAGAAACTCTAGAGAGAATTGTAAAGAGATAAAGAAAGAGAAGAAGGAAGAGAGAAGATGAGAAGAATCCAACTTGACGTACTTCCCAGATCAAGAATTTCCCAATGTCGCTGCCTCCCATCGTCTATTCAATTGGCATTTCATGCTATTTTCAGTTTTATTATTGTATGGAATTGGAATAACAGTTAATGATAAGATTTTTGGATGTTGATAATGTTCTAAACTCACCTTCAGGATTTTATCTTTGATTTAATGAAATCTAATTATTTATGTGTTATTTGAACCTATTGTATAATTCGATAACAAACTAAGAGGGTGAATCAAATGAAAAATAATTAAATTTGGCTAATGAGAGTTAGGTGATTTAATAGAATAAGAATTAAATCAAATTGGTAAATTGTGCAAAGAAAGATCTTGCATAGGATTTTACTTTGAGTTAATGTTGATTTAGTTTTTTTTGTGTTTATTATTTTGGGTGTTGTGATTGATTAATGTAATTGCATGTTTCAGTAAGAAACCGAGAGGGTGAGCCGAATAAAAATGATTAGATCGGATTAATGAGAGTTAGGTTATGTAATTGACCATTTAATCAATTTAGTCGGTAATTTTATATAGAGAGATCCTGTATGAGACTCGATTGTTTATTAGAGAGCTTTAGAACTAATTGGAATTATGGGTAATTTTTGAATTGAGAGATTACAAGTTCCATAATTCAATTAGGGTTTACAATTTAGGACTTAATGGTTATAACTTAAGAGAGAGTAATCAACCCTAGGACAGTCTAGAACTGACACCACATAAACACATAAATGGCTAGATTAGCATTAACGATAGGTAAAATCTCCTCTCTCATAACTTGATTAACTCTCTTGATGGATTTCCATTGTGATATATGTGACCATTCAGTTTAATTCAGTTTTGTTGAAGTGTCTGCTTTACAATTCTTGAATTAAATTCTCATATTTATTTTTTGTGTTCACTAGTGCATTTTTTTATTTCTTTCTATTTTTTCTTTAAGCCTTAAACGACTTAGGATTAGGCTAGTACCCTCCTCGTGGGATCTACACCTCTTATACTACAGTTGCAACCTATGCGCTTGTGGTATTTGAGGGCTTATAAATTTTAAAGCCCGAATGACGTGATCTTGTATGAATTTTCATCATTCATATCAACAAGATAAAAATCTACAATAAATACTTTCTTATTTACTTACACCACAATATCCTCAACTAGACCATTGAGGTAAGCGTTAATAAGGTCAATTATTTGTATGATAACATTTGTTTCTTTCAAATGGCCCAAATTTAAGGAAGTATAAATTGAACGAGACATAACATTAATTGAAGCTCCCAAATCTAACATAGCTCTATTAATCACAGTGTTAACAATTTTACAGGGAATAGTAAACATACCTGGATCTTGGAATTTTAGAGGTATCTTCTTCTTAAAAACTGTAGGCACATTCTCACCCATCATCACCTTTTCATTACCTCTCAACCTTCTTTTATGTGTACACAGTTCTTTGAGGAATTTTACGTACCTTAGTACTTACTTAATTGCATCAGACAAAGGTATGTTCCCTTCCATTTTTCAGAAAGTCTCTAATATCTCCTTATCTTTTTACTCCTTTTTCAGTCTTATAAATCTACTAAGAAAAGGTGGAGGATTAGTATTAATGATTTAGGGCTTTCAAAGTTTACCTTTATGCTAGATGAGGGGATTTCTTCCATTCCCAACTTCTTCTCAATTTCTTCTTCATTGGGAATCCTTGGTGGAGTTCTCTTGGGAACCTCAATCTCTTTTATGCTCCTTAAGGTTATAGTAACAACATTCTTCTGGTTAACCTCGAGTTGAGATGGTAGTTTTCCTCTACTTTGTGATTCTAGGCAGTTGAGCCTCACTGCTATATGAACCATTTGGTTTTCCACATTCTGTATACTCAGGTTTGTCTCCTATTAAAACTATTTTACACTCTGTTGAAACTATTGTGTCTTGTTAAAGCTGCTATATACCCTGTTGAAGCTAATGCATACTTTGTTGAAATTGAAGATTGTTACCTTAGAAAGTCTTGATAAAGTCATCTAAAGATGTAACTAAACTAGAAGAAGAGTCTTATAGCCTTAGTTGAAATTAATGTGATCTTCGTGGCCTATTTTGGAATTAATCCTGTTGTATGTTCCCCCCATAATTCAATTTAGGATGATCCCTCCAGCCTGGGTTATACATCTAGGAGTACAGGTTGTACTAGTTAGGAAAGTTCACTCCCGAACACTTTCAAGTATTCCATGCTCCCTTCTTGTAATGTTAGGCACTCATTGGTTGGACGGCTTGCATTATGCCTTTGATTGTGCCTGTCCAATTTATCTAACAAAATATGTTAGCTCATCTAAATGATGTTTGATAGATGAAGCACCTACCTAGTTTGCACATCAAACATCATTGTGAGTGCCAAATTGTTAAGTATTAGAGGCCATGCACTCAAGTAAAATTCTGGCTTCGATAGGAGTCTTCTTATATAGTTCCCCACTACTTGTAGCATCAATTAAACACCTCTCCATCGGTAGTAATCTTTGTAGAAATATTAGATAAGAAGTTGCTCGAGAATGTTGTGGTGCAGACAACTAGCATATAGCTTTTTGAAATGTTCCTAATACTCATAAAGGGACTCTTAATTATGTTGCCTTATGCCACATATTTCCTTACATATACTTGCCGTCTTTGACGCTGGAAAATATTTTTCCAAAAATAGCCTCTTCATCTCTAGCCAAGTGTTTACACTCCCAATATGTAGATCAAACAACCATTCCTTCGCTGTATCTTTTAGTGAGAATGGGAAAGTCCTCAATATGATTTGTTCATCTGTGTAACACCCCAACTCCCGCTGAACCCGAACCCGATATCGATGGTGATACCCGGATCCGTGTCCCGCGAGGGTGG
>JANQBM010032514.1:0-10821 GCA_025594535.1 Erythroxylum domingense | reverse complement strand
ATTTTAGGATTAAATTACTCCTTCTCGTGGGATCGATACCTTAGGTACTACACGAATGACCTGTGCGCTTACGGTATTATTGAGGTTATAAATATTAAAACTTAGCATACGTAAACCGTTGATCACTTCCCACTTGGTTGCTTTAATATTTTAGGGGCTCATTATACATAAGCATATCATATTTTCAACTTAAGGTATAAATACTTCCAAATTTCAAGAGTAATTAAGGTTTTTATTTCAAAGAAAACCCTTTTTACCTTTAAAATATTATTTGGAGAGTCTTTTGAGAAGTGTTTGAGTCAATTTATTATTAGGAGAACAATTTTGACAATTTAACAAGCTTGAAAATCTTTAGAAATATGTTTCCAAGTACATTGGTCTACCAATCTAAACTAGTGGTCAACCAATGTATGGTTCTTTAACATATTGATCAACCAAAGTACCAATGTGCTTAACCAATATAGCTTGAAAGCTAACAAACCACATAGTATGATTTTGTATCAATACTGGTCGATGCATTAATAGATCAGTATAAAATATCAGTCGACTAATATCTTTTAATGATTTAAAAATGTAGTTTCAAAGATAAATTTCATGTATTGTGAGTTTATGTCAATAGTGGTTAATATATTGGTCGATTAATATGATATATTAGTTGACCAATATGGTAGAGTGGTAGAATAATGACATTGTTACTAATATATTGCAATGGTTTGTTTTTGTTTCTAACTATATTTTTAAGCAACTATAGGTATAAATATTTGAATTTTTAAAATTTCAACAACTTTATAACATTTGGGAATTATAAGAACACATATAAAATAGTTTTAAAGCATTCTTAAGGATTTATACAATCATTACAAAGTGATTGTGAACCCTTAAGTATTAAAATGAGCAAGGATTCTTCAAATTATAAAGTTCATTTGGGGACTATCTTCTTATATTTGATTGATCCAAAAAGAATTATAGTTGCTCTTCACCTTCAAGGAAGAATGTAAGAGGTTTACTCTTTACTCGACATAAACAAAGTTTGGTGCAAGAAGTTTCCTCTTTACTTGACTGAAAGAAGAGCTTAACATATCGTAAGAAAGATGGGAAGAGTGGATATATGTAAGGATTATTTTTTAAACCATTGTAAAATTGATTTGCAATTTCTCTTCCCTACACTCTTTACATTATTTTTTAATTAAAATTGACTAAATTTTCATTTCATATCACCATTTTATTTGAATTTGAACTAACAAGGGGTATCAAAGTGAGTCTTTTAATTGCTATTTCAAATAAACTTTAAAAAGAAAATTTATTAGTGGCCAATCTAAGTGCATCAACATATTCACATATCCATGATAACCACAGTATTGTAAGAGATCCTTATTTGATAGAAATGATCATCTTTATTGGAAAACTAGAATGAAGTTTCTTGAGACTAAAAGTGTTAACTTATGAGAAAATGTTTTAAATGTCCTATTGATTTTCACAAAAATCATATAAAAAAGCTTTCAAATTAAAGGAAGAATAGGATCTCCAAGATAAGAAACTAATTTTGTTGAATAAAAAGGTTATTTATAACTTATTTTGAGCATTAGAATGAAATGAATTTAATATAGTCTCTACCAGTGGAGAAACTCACAAAATTTGCCATACAATAGAAGTTACATATAAGGGCACAAATTAAGTTAAGGAAATTGAAGTGAACATGCTAATACACAAATATGAATTGTTTCAAATGAAACATGATAAAAGCATTTTTAATATGCACACTAGATTTATTGAAAATATCAATTAACTTAAAGGTCTATAAAAAACATATACGAATGTTGAGATGGTTAAGGAATTGCTTAAGTCTCTTCGAAAACTTAGGAAGCCAAGGTAACAACCATCCAATAAACAAAGGACTTAGTTGTGTTACTAGTGGAGGAGCTCATTAAATCTTTTCTCATGTAAGAAATGAGACTTAGGAAAACTAAATAAAAATATATAGTTCTTAAAAGGAAGAAATTAGTATTCAAGGCTTCAAAGGACATTCCAAGTAAGAGGAAAATACATCCTTTGATGGAAGCAATAAGGAATACATTGCTCTTATGACTAAAAGATTCAATAAGCTTTTAATAAAAAACAAGTTCTATAATAGAAAGGACTTCAAAAATGGTAAATTTGATACCAAGTGTAAATTGTCATTTACTTTAATTATAGGAAACCTAGTCATATAAACTACAAATAATAATCCCCTTCGTTAAATGCTTTCTTCCAAATGTCATCTCCTTAAAGGAAAAAAAAAGTATGAAACAATAAAAAAGGGACAAAAACTAAAATAAAGAACCTAACACCTTAACTTGGGATGACATAAGTGATTAAGAAGGTCAGAATTTTAAAAGGATAAGTAGCTAACATATGTTTTATGGATGATGATGATGAGTTATTCTCTAAGAGTAAATCTTATGATAGTGATATTGAATATTCCTATAATCAACTAATTGAAAGTCTTGAGGCCATAGGTATGAAAAAGAAGAAACTATCTTCCACAAGAGGCTTAAAGGAATCTAGATGTATGCATTAGTGAAAATGACAAAATGAAAAGTGAATTGTATAGTATCAGAGCATCAAAGATTATGGTTATCATTGATAATCATAACTTAAATTCTTTAGAACATGAGAATAATATATTAAAAAGAAGGTTAATGCTCTTAATAAATTCTTGCCCAAATTTAGCAACGGAAGTGAAAAATTAGAAAGCATACTAGGAAAACAAAAGAATTTCAATAATAAGCATAGGACTAGATACAGTTATGGGAGTGCATATAGTACCAAGACTACATTTGTCGAGAGTAAACAATTGTATAATGAAGAACTTTACCTGAGAAGGAAAATGAACATGATACATACTCATCTAAATAAACATAAAAATTCTTATACAAATTCTTCATCCACTGTGCCTTATTATAAATCCAAGTCTCATGTTGAGGCAAGTTTTATTCTATTTATAAAACCCTCAATGTTTTGCAAGTGCACAAGTTGTAAGCGTAGTAGCTGAGGTATTGATCCCACGAGGAATTAGTGAACTAATTGAATCCTAATTTTTCTAAGGTTGTAAAAATGTGATTTAAATGAAAATAAAGATAAAAAGAAAATTATACAATTAAGTAGGGGTTGAATGGAAATACAAATTCTGAAATTAATAAAATTAAATCAAAATGGAGCACAACCACTTAACAATTGAGATATTGCAATAAGACAAGATCAAAAAATTATGAGAAGGGGGATTTATCCTATCGTCATATGCTAACGTGATTACTTTTGAGTTAACTCGGTATCAGTCCTAGACTTTTTAAGGGTGGATTACTCTCTCTCGAGTTATATGATCTTAATTGAATTGTGAAATTTGCAATCTCTCAATTAATAAAAATCCCATACATCCAATTAAATCTTAAGCCCTCTAATAGATTATCAGGCATTAATATGAGATATCTCTTTGTATTAATTACCGATTTGATTATTTATATGATCTATTAGGTCGTTTAACTCTCATTATCAATCTAATCGTTTTGCTATCAGTTCACTAGCTCAATTTGTTACCAAAGCATGCAAATACAATAAATAATTACAAATACCCAATGTATTAACATCAAAAGAAATCACATTAACATAGAATTTATGCAATCTACCCCTATCATCTTAAACATTTATGTATGGTTCTCGACATAGGCCTAGATTTCAACATTACCAAGGTAAGAATATTCATAAATTCTATGTAAAGAAACAAGGTAGCATGTTATTGAATGAAGATAGGTTACAATCCATGTTCTGATGGTAACAAAGCATAGTTACTACATATGATTTGTTCTTTGATGTCTTAAAAGAAAGTTACAAATCAAATTTTTTTAATGATCAAATGGATTCAAACTAAGAAGAATATCAAGATACAGGAAGGTCAAAGAACAATAAATCTATAAATTTAATTATAATCCTTTTTATAACTCATACGTAGCTATTTTAGTGCTTTAGAGGCTCTTCACGCACAAGGATATCATATTTTGAACTTAATGCATAAATATTTCTATTTTCTAAGAGGAATAAATATTTTTAATTGAAAAGAACCATTTTAATCTTTATAATACTATTTAAGAAACTTTCAAAATATTTTGGGTCAAATTTTATCCAAAAGAATATGGTTTGACCTTTGAAAAGAACTTGAAAAATCTTTAAAAACATACTTTTAGACATACTGATCAACCAATTTGTTATGAAATTCAAACAACAATGTAAGTAATGAGTTTGTATATGACATTGGTTGATATATTTGTCAAATAACCAATATACCAGATCAATCGACTAATTTCATGATTACTAGTTATTACTATAGCTAGTTTTTATATCTAATGATATTCTGGAGCTAGTATTGGTATAAATAATTAGGATTTAAAATTTCAAATATCGTTATGACATTTTAAATTTATAGTAACACATTTACCAAAGTTTTTAAGCATTTACAGATATTCATTCATTGGTTGTGAAGTGATGGGGAGCCCTTGAGCATTAAAGTGAGTAACTAAGGTTCATTTGCTTTTATTTGGTTATCTTATGAAGCAATGAGGTTCTTCCTTACCTTTCAAGAAATATTTTAAAGGTTCCTCATTACTGATAAAAGATTAATATAAGAATGTTCCTCTTCACCTAGTTATTTATCAAATCACTATAAACTTGATTTTTAAACTCTGTTCCCCAAAAAGTGGTATTAAAGTGGGTCTATTTTATTATAATTTCAAATGAAATTACAAAAAATATTTTCATTTCATATCTAGGTATATCAAGATATTCATTTAACAAAGATGGCCAAAATATTAGTAGGGATCCTTTCCTTGATGAATGATTATCTTTATCAGAAAACAAGAATGAAAATTTTCTTAGTGGTAAAAATGTTAACTTATGATAAATTGTCTCATATAGTTCATTTATTCCTACTAAAGTTATAGATGATAAAAAAATTCTCAAACTAAAAGAAGAATGGTATCCTCAAGATAAAAGACTAATTTTCTTGAATAACAAGGTTGTTCTCAGTTTATTTTATTGATTAAGAATGAATGAATTCAACAGTCTTTATTTATGAAACGACACATAAATTTTGACAAATCTTAGAAGTTACATATAAGGGAACAAATGAAGTAAAGAATATCAAAGTGAAGATAATAATATATCAAATGAATATGATAAAAGCATATCTACTATTTACATTAGGTTTATTGATATTATCGATATTCTCAAAAGCTTAGGAAATATATATACATGTTTAATTAAGAGGAAATTTCTACGGTCTCTTACAAAGTCTTGTAAAGCCAAGGTGATAATAGTTCAAGAAGAAAAAGATCAAATGTGTTGCCATTGGAGGAACTTATTAGATTGCTATTCACTTACAAAATGAGGCTCAATGAGACTTAATAAAAAGGGAAAATAACTCACAAAAAAATGGCTTTCAAGGTTTAAAGGAGGAATCAATTGATGAAGAAGAGAAACTAAGTACTGAAAGTGATGAGGAAGGCATTTCCCTTATTACTAAAAAATTCAAAAAGTTTTTTAAATGAAAGAACTCTTGCAAAAGCAAGGACTTTAAGGTTAGATTCAAAATGTAAATCATACAAAATTATTTGTTTTAAATTTAAGAAACCTAGACACTTAAAAGTTTCAGTTCCCTCTCCTCAAAGACAATGATAAATATGAGAGAAATGACAAGAAAAATAAAAGGAAAAAAATTAGAAAGAAGGAACTTAAAGCCCACACTTAGTTTGAAACAAGGGATTTTAAAACTGGGATTCTAAAGGAGAAGTAGCTCACAAGTTCTTCTTACATAAAGATGATGATAAGGTAATCTCAAATTTTAAATATTTTGATAGTGATGATAGTGACATTTAATATTTTGACAATAACATTACAATTTTAGGTATATATATACATATATATTCTCTAACTAAAATATAAAGTGCTTAATTAGTGAAGATGCATAGACTTGACATAAAAGGCTTAGACATACAATCATGGATCTTATCTCCAACCTCAACACCGATAAACTTGTTAATGGACTATCAAGGGCCAAATTTGAGAAAGATAAGGAGTATGGAGCATGCCAAATAGGAAAATAATCCAAAAGGCCATTTAAGAGAAAAAATCGATAAATTCCCCTAAACTTTTGTCATTACTTCATATGGATTTGTTTGGCCCAACTAGAGCTACTAGTCTAGTGGTAAATTTTATATTTTGAATATAGTAAATGATTTTATTAGGTTTACGTGGATTTATTCTTAACTAGAAAAGATTAATGCTTTAGGAAATTTGTCAAATTTTTAAATAAAGTGCAAAATGAAAAGGAACTCTTTATTGCATCAATTAAGAGTGATCATGGTAGGGAGTTTGACAATGAAAGATTTGAATCCTTTTATAAAGAAAATGGTATCTTTAACAATTTCTCTACTCCAAAGACCCCTAAAAAAAGTGAAGGTATTAAGAGGGAAAATAACACATTAGAAGACATATGATCTTAATGAATGAATATTTATTCTAAAGTACTTTTGGATGAAAGACGTGGCAACTGCATGTCACATTTTCAATAGAGTCTACATAAGAATAACTTTGGATAAAATACCTTATGAACTTCGTTATGTAAAGATGTCAAAGATTAGCTAATCCAAATTTTTTGGTTGTAAATTTAACATTTTAAAAGCTAAAGATAACTTATGAAAGTTTGAATCCAAAGTCGATGAAGGAATTTTGTTTAGTTATTCCTTAACTAGCAATTATAGAGAGTGTTTAAAGGAAGAGTCTTATTATTAAAGAATGTAAACTTGTTATTTTTGAATTTATCCTCCGTATGTTTAATAAAAATTTTAAAGTTGATGACATAGGTTTATTTGATGATTTGGAGAAATTAACTCTTGAAGAGAACAAGATTGATGACTAAGACACTTTGTATAAGCTAAGTGAAATTATTGTTTAACCAAATGAGAGAGATAAGAAGGATAAGATGCTTCTAAGAGATTAAAATTCAAGAAGAATTATACTCCAGATCAAGTTATAGATGATGTTCAACAAGGGTAATTAGTAAATCTCATCTTAGATATTTATTTCATATTACTTTTGTTTCTTAATTAAGTGTAATACCATAGAAGAACCCTTAATGATGAAAGTTAGGTTTTTACTATGAATAAAAAGTTAAACAAAGTTGAAAGAAGTAATGTGTGTACTTTATTATATAGACCTAAAGTCCACCAAATAATAGGTACTGAATTGATGTGTAAAAAAATTAGATAAATTATGTACTGTAGCGAGAAACAAAGTTAGATTGGTGGATAGTGGGTATAATCAAAAGGACAGTGTATATTTAAGAAAACATTTGTACTAATAGCTAGATTAGAAGCTATAAAATTATTACTTTATTTTCACCTTCTATGAATTAAAAATTAGTTCAAATGATGCTAAAAGTGTGCTTTTTAATGGTTTTATTCAAAAAGAACTTTATGCTGATCAACCTCTTAGTTTCAAAATTCATAATGCACCTAACCATGTTTATAAGCTCTCTAAAGCTTTATAAAGTTTGAAACAAAATTTTAGAGCTTGGTATGATAAGTTAAACACATTTGTTTTGAAATTTGGTTTTACTAAAAGAAAGGTTAACATAAACTTTTTATTAAAAACTATAAAAATGGCATTATAATTATTCACATTTATAATGAAGATATTATTTTTAGTGTAACTAAGGAAACCTTGTGTCAGGAATTTTCTAAATGTGTAAGTAGAGAATTTGAGATAAGCATGGTAGGAGTGCTTAAGGAGTGCTCAACTTCTTTCTTATACTCTAAATCAAGCAAATCAAGTAGATCTTTAGTTAATTTAAGTACATCAAAGAACTACTCAAGAACTTCTAACTGGATCAAGCAAAGTCATTAGGAACACCCATAAGTGTAACAACTAAATTGAATAAGGATGAAGAGCGCAAGCTAGTTGATTTAAGCTCTACTAAGCTCTGATTGAGAGGAAAAATAGGATGTTACAAAACATCTCTTCCCATTGCCCTCGAGGTTCGGTTTCTTTGATATTAGTTAGAAGTGGAGGATAACTGTTGTCTTTCTTTGACACTTTTAAGGTTATCTGCTGCTTTCCTACCCTCAGAGCTAGTTCATCCCTATCAATGTCAATTATCAAGCGAGAAGTATCAAGGAATGGTCGTCTAAGGACCATCGGGGTTTCCACACCTTCTCCAATATCTAGTACATATAAATATGCAAGGAAGATGAATTTATCAATTTGTCCTTGCACGTTCTTGATAATCCCCTTTGGTTGGTGAATTATCGTCGTTTTCACTAATATCTTTGTGGGCTCTAACTCTCCTAACCCTAAATTCTGACTAAAGGTGTAGGGAATCATATTGATACTTGCTCCTAAATCTGTGAATGCCTTGACTATGTTAACTCCATTGATATTGCAAGGAATGTAAAAATTCCCTAGGACTTCTTTCTTCTATGTTATGTTAGGGTTTCTTTTTGCTATGTGCTCCTTCACCTTCTTCTTGACTGGTTCCTTTAATGTGAGCTTTGTTTATAGTTGATTTGTTATATCCTTAACCTTGTTTGATTCAACCTCCTTAAAATTCCTCATTATTCTACTTGAACTTGACTTCCACTGAGCAAAAATAGGGTATGGAATTTCAGGTTAAGGCTCCTTGATTGGCTCAATTATGAACTCACTTGGAATGAATTCTATAATTATTTGTCCTTCTCTTTTATCTCCGTCTTCCTTTACTTGTTCAATTTTCTTCTAAGTGATGGCCATGATTTGTTCCTTTAGGTTGACCTCAGTATTGATCGGTAGACTACCTGCACTTTTAAAAGACAAAGCATTAGCAAGTTAACCTACCTGAACCTCCAAGTTGTGGATGGATGAGGCATGATTCTTCATAATCTGGTTAAACTTTACATACATCCTTTTTTGACTTTCCTCTTGGTTGGCAAACATCCTCTTCTGGTTCTCTTCTTGAGTTGCTAGTTTGGACCCTAAAAAATCCATCAGCTTGTCCATTTTGCTCTCCATTGACCCAATTCGATCTTGTTGAAATCTAGGAGGTCCTTACGGTCTTGGTTGACCACCTGTATTATTAGTACTCTAAGAAAAATTTAGGTGATTTTTCCACCCTAGATTATAAGTGTTCGCGTAAGGGATATTAGCTCTTTATGACTAGCCCATGTAACTTACCTGTTCTATACTACTGGCTACCAACAAGAAACATTCAGCTGAGCTATGATTGTTCTACCCACATAACTCACACTGTACTTACATAGCTTTGTCCGTAGACGAAGATGCTCCTTGTAAGTTGCTCAATTGCTTAGTAAGCATTGTGATCTGTGCCTATAAAGTAGTAACAGAGTCAATCGGAATCATGCCTTTTTACTCCTTTTACCCCTGTCTACTCCTCTTGCTTGACCACATGCAATTGTTGCTCGCCAATTCTTCTAGAAGGTCATGAGCCACATTAGTAGTCTTCCTCATCAAAGAACCTTCGGTAGCTACATCTATCGTTCCTCGAGTGCTCTGATTCACACCGTTGTAAAATGTTTGCAATAGGAACTCCCTCAGAAGGTTATGGTAAGGACAACTTCTTTGTAATTCTTTGAATTTTTCCTAAGCTTCATATAGAGACCCCCATCACTCAGTTGAAAATTTGCGATCTACTTTATGATCTTTGTTGTCTTGGTCAATGGAAAATATTTTGTGAGGAATGCTTAGGCTAGCTACTCCTAAGTATTGATCTGTCCCGAGCTAAGGGAGTTGTACTATGCCTTTATCCGATCTTTCAAAGTGAAAGAAAATAGTTACAACTTCACGACACTGTCAAACATCCCATTAAAACAGAAGATGTCGCAAATCTCCAACAAATTTGCAATGTGGGTGTTAGGACTTTAGTTGGACAGCCCATTAAATTGCACACTATTTTGCAATATATTGAGGAGTGCTGTTTTGATCTTGAAATTATTAGTTTGAATCGTTAGCCTTGTAGCTCCTTGAGGACTGAATCCTAGCCTCATGAAGTCCATCATTGCCCTCTCATTTCCTCTTTTTTCTGCTTCTTCAACCATATTTCATTGTATAGTATCTCGATGCTTTGCTCTTCTTAACTCTCGTTTGTGTCTTGTGATATCAGATAACTCTTTGTCACTAAATTCTATCGATCTTCACGTGCTCCTTGTGTTCATACACCTAAAAATACATAAGGAAAAGTATCAAAAACTCTTAAATCAAAGTAATCTAAACTAAACAAGATGCTAAACAAAAAATCCCTGACAACGGTGCCAAAAACTTGTTGATTGTGAAGCAGTATCTTAGTTTTACACTTAAAACTGCAAGTATATGGATATTGACTTGTAGTAATAAGTAGATATTGATCCCATAGGGATTGTGCTTAGAAACCACTTAATTTAGATTAATCTTTGTTTAAGAACCAAATTTTAGTTGAAATAAAGTGAAAAAATTAAAAATTAAATCAAATTAAACAACTTAACAAAATACAAATGACAACTCAAAATTGCAGAAACTTAGAATTTAAGATTTTCACAAGTAGAGATAACTTTTTCACTATCTTGTCTCCCTCATATTTTGTTAATTAATTTGTGTTTCACTTAAGATTTGCTATTGTATTAAATACCCTCTCTCAAAGTGTAATCAATTGTCCTTAACCAAACTAAATAGAAATGATTAAGCAATTTCTCAATCTACAAAATCAATCCACCAATTCAATTAGTTATAAAATTATCCTATGGGTGATCAATTAAATTAGTCGAGATC
>JANQBM010032454.1:0-10827 GCA_025594535.1 Erythroxylum domingense | reverse complement strand
ACCCACGGCCCGGCCCGCCGATGGCCCAACCGGCCCTCGATCGGCCCGCGGTTCGGTGGGCTAAGGGCGGGCTGGGCCAAATCCGACCCATTTATATATATTTTAATATAAAAAATACAAAACGACGTCGTTTTGGACAAAACGAAGCCGTTTTGTCGAGCCTCCGGTCGGGCAGGGCCGACCCGTGGCCCACACATGGCCCGCGGAACCCGGGCTAAAAACGGGCCGAGCCGAGCTAGCCGGGCCGGAATTGGCATCCCTAGTGGCTACTTATTCACTCTCACAGAAACTATAATAGTTATTTTTTAAGTGTTAAAAACTAAAATTTGAATATACATAAAAATAAATAAATAGATAATTAAATACATTTAAACTAAGAGATTGGTTTAGGCAACTTTATAATGGCTTGATTTAGAGGAGCGGTAACAGTTGATAATCTAGTGAAATCAACTTGTTGAAATGATAAGTACTTATGTGTTTAGAATTGTTGTTTTGGTAATTACAGAAATGTGAAAATAAGTATTTGACAAGTGTAATTGCGATTGTCGAAAAGAGATAAAATGATTAAAAAGTCTATTAATTTAATAAACTACTAATTATTATATAAATAATTAAAAAATATATTATTAGTCATCTAAATTTAAATTTATAAATAATAAAATATTACATTAAAATATAAATATAAATAAAATAAATTTAGTAAATAAAATATTTCATAAAAATATATTATTAGTCATATTAATTAAGACTATAGTGAAAAATAATAATCGTAATCAAGGTTATTAATAGAAAGTAAAATTTTTATAACAGTAGTTTTCTTCTAAAATCTTTTTTCTGTTTATTAATTTCTACAAAAATATTATACTTTTTTTTTTTCAAACTCTAATTATTTATTACCGATCTAAATATATCACTACATTTAGAAATTGAGATAAATAAATACTCGTCTGCGTCGTAGCAAATATCCAATCGCAGCCTACGTCTTTGATTGTGCAAAACGCGTTGTTCGGTGGAGGCCCACTGCAGAAAATTCCAGGCATTTATGTCCAATCAAATCAAACTATTCTTCGTGGGACACAGCTCCGTGGCTATCGGTGAATCACAGAAATTTCATGGCGGCGGAAAAATAGGAACCCAATCCCTGTCAGTCTGTCTGTCTGCCACCACTAAAGTCTGCTCATAAATTCTTAAAGAAATATTTTTTCAAAATTACGAAATTTGGTTATCAACTAATTTGAACAATATTTTAAAAAATAATATGAACAACTCGTGACATTGAGTTCGTATTATATCATTTCATATATTTATTTCAATTTTTCAAAAGATTTATCATATTTATTTTTATCATTTTATAACTTTTTAATTTATATTTAACGTGTTTAAAATTATACCATTATTAAACTTATGAATAAATTTAATAAAATAAAATTAAAATTAATGTCACAGAAGATTTTACGAAGTTTTTATTCAACAATTTTGCCTCCTGAAAGATGACTTTGAGAAACCCTAATCAGCTCATTGCTTCTTCATTCGCTGCAACTCTTTGCGCTTCCTGCTTCAAGAGACCCACCCGTGTTCAATCTCATCTCTTATGGCGAATCACGTTCTTCTCCGCACACATCTTATTCCCGACATCTTCCTACCACTTTACGTTACGGTGCGTCTTACTCGCTTTGTTCTGAAATTACTCTTTATTGTGCTTCTGTTCTTAAGTAGTTTTCTCAAGTATCTCCGTGTTGCCTTCTCTGGTTGGTTGGCCAGATCAAAACATTATCTGATCTACTTTTACTACAGTTTCTGCTTGTTCAGCCCATGGTTGTGGTTGCCAAATCAACTCAATGGCACTCAGGATTAGTTGTTGATCCTGGCTCGGTGAGTCCTGACTCAGTGAGTTATTTCTTCGATGATGAACTGTTGGCATCAGGCTTAAATGGCCTCTACTTAATAGCAGTCGCTGATCCTAAGTCAGTGAGTCCAGAATCAAACTTCCTCCGCTACATATTAGTTCGTAATTCTAGTATAGTGAGTCCTGATTCAGTGAGTTCTTTCTTCGGTGATGAACTGTTAGCACCAATTTTACGTTTTGTCTCTGTGAACCGAGGAGAAAGGGGCTCATATCTCCTCCTGAAAGTTGTACTTGTGATTCTACTGACTTGCATAGTATGGTGGAGTTCTTCGGATTCACTTGTGGAGAGTAATATTTATTCTCAGTTTGTTCAGTATATCTTCAACGAAGACAACCAACTATCCGTTTCGCGAAGCTATGAGCTCAAACGTGACTGTTCCCACCTCACAAGTGACTTGCAGAGACTTGAAAAGAGACGAAGAATAGAAGTGGACGGTGAACCTGTAAGTGGGTATGAAACCCCCATTATTTCGCGAAGCTATGAGCTCAAACGTGACTGTTCCCACCTCACAAGTGACTTGCAGAGACTCGAAAAGAGACGAAGAATATTAGTTGCAAAAGTAGACAGTGAACCTGTCAGTGGGTATGAAACCCCCATTATTGAATCAGAAAAACCTTTTGTTCCCAATAGAGAGTTAAGCAATGACACTGCACAGACAAAAGACTTTTCTGGTTTGCAGGGAGATCTCCGCATAGAAATCTTCAAGAATTTACAGGCATTTCATGATTTTACATCCTGTTCTGCCGTTTGTGAGCCGTGGAGAAGCTCTTACCGGAAACTGAAATGGTCTTTAAATCCTCCACATCCATGGTCAATCCATTTCCAAGGCCAAAACATCATGAATCATCTTGATGATGGAAGGTACGTATTAGAACGGTGGGAGATTGATGGAAGATATTACTATGGTTGTGTAAATGGTTGGATTTTGACCATTGGATCCAAACGCATTTCCATTTTCAATCTCTTCTCAAGAACTCAAAGAAATCTACCGATGCTGAGTCCTGTTAATGACTTGCCAATAACCAAACCAAGTGACTGGTATAGTTACATACAAAAGTTCATTCTATTCAAAGTTTGTCAAGGTGGTTATCTTCAGTTTCTTGTTGTGGCTCTTTTTGGTCCTAGAGAATTCATAGCTTTCACTAGACCATCATTTCCGGACTGGATATATATTCAAAGTGACATGGCTCCTTTCACAGATGTAGTGTTGTTTCGAGAACGATTTTGTGCACTATGTGGTAAAGGGAAACTGGTCACTCTTGCTTTTGAAAGATCTAAACCCAGGGTATCGTTACTGAGCCAAGAACCTGCAGGATTATTTAGAGCTGATAGATACTATCTGGTGAAGAATGTGGATCATCTCATAGCGGTTTTTCAGTACGGAAATGTGGATTCTGGAGGCAAGAGATTTGGCACTGTGACCTTCAGGATCTACAGGTCTGACGAAATTATGAATTGGACCCATATAAGGGAACCAATTTATTTGGAAGGTCGTGCATTGTTTATCTCCAATGGGAACTCATGGACAATTGATCCAGCGGAAGTGGAGAGTTGCAGAACCAACTCCATCTACTTCGCAGATGACTACTGGTTCTCGAACAATAGGGACGGTCATTTTATTGGTTTGCTTGACATAGCTAAAGGAAAGATTGAAGACTTTCAGTTTGATAAGGATCAATACCCTCCAAATGATTCGAGTCCATTTTCGTTAACTTACAATGATGGTGCTTAGCTAATGGAGATCTTCAAAGCCCCAGTTCCGGAAGTTGTCATGAGGTTCATTTTTGAGTCAGGCATATCGTAGAGTTCTGTTACATCTTGTTAAAACATTGAGTGTAGAGAGCATCTTGTGAATGTTGTACAACAATCGTATACTTTATTACGTGTCCCGAATCATTGGATTTCATTTTAACTTTCAAAACGGTTTTTGTAGTCAAAATGAGGTTTAATCTTTCGAGAATTTCACGGAAAACATTGATGGACACATGGTTAACTTTTTTTTATATTTTTTTAATACGTAAGTGCTCTTAACGAATTAAAGAATTCGTATTTTTATGAATGATATAAGCAACTATAAGAGATCTCAACTTTTATATATAGCTTTTATATTGTGTTTCTTCATCACAACTCTAATATGGGTTCGGTTTATACTAATCGGGATCTATTTTTTTTCTAGACTTTGACTCATTTATTTAGATCATTTATTAAGCTACTTTATTACCCTTATCTGAATCAAATTACGTCACCTAACCGATAATTTATTGAAAAGTTGAAAAATACAATTAATAGTTGTCGATAAAATGACAAAGAACAAAATTGTCCAATAAACTATTGTCTTAATTGTTTATCAAATTATAATTAAAGTAATTATGAGATTACATGCATGTTTAATTTGAGTCGTTATTAGGTTTTGTACATTAATTTTGGCCTGACTCGATATTATGAGATTGAGGGATAGCATTAATTTTGACTTGAATCCCTTTTTTTGAAAATTCTTCCTATTTTTTAATTTTATAGTTTTTGTAATTTATACTGGGCATATTTAAAATTATATTTCACACTAATTTTTTAAAATCAACGAGAAATAGTAAAAAGAAGAGAATATGAGGATATATATCTTTTAAAATATTATAAAATTTATTAGAATAATAAATTATAAAAGACTCTTATAATTTATAATTTTTATAACCTCTTGTCAACTTACCTTTAACATATTTAAAATTATGTCATGTGTGAATTCTACTAAATCTTTAGTCTCAAACCCCTTGTGGACGAGACAAGTACATTTTGCAAGCTTGCCATATCTCAGTGAATATGTAATTGGTGGTGGCAACCGGACCAATTCGGGTATATGCGTCTTCTTGTCATTTATTTCGCATCCAGGCCGGGCTGATGTGTGCTTCCTGTAGGTGGCTGAACGGATTAAGGAGATGATGAGCGGTCATGTTGCCGTTCTAGGAAGCCCTAATGTGTCTGAGACGAGTGTTGAGACTGCTAAAAACTGGGGAGCTCAGGTAGTTATAATTACGAGCAACCCCGAAGAAGCATAGATGTTGTGAATGCTTGTAAAGCTGCAGGAATTGCAGCAGCCTTTGGTCCTGTACGGGATTCTTTAATTTTTAGATTTACTAAGAAATCTTGCTGTCTTGTTTCCATATTATTATATCTGATAATTACAATCTTTGTTAAGATTTTACATTTTTGAGATATAATATTTTGGAAGTTGCATTAAAATGCATTCTGTGTCTGAGTTAATGATAAGTTCATCATGATGATATTAACGAAGTCAAATAACCCATGTAATGTTACAAACTTAATGCTTATAAGTGACTAATCATTAAGGAATGGATGTCAACATCAACTACATAAGCGTCTAAACATTTACGTTAGTGTTCGTGCATGCAACTATTTTTCGTGTGTACATGAAAGTAAATCCATTAATAATTCAATTAATTCAAACTAATTGATACTCTAAACCTAAGGATCTTAAGAAGCTTAGGTTAATTAAATGTTCAACATTTTGTTGTTTTTTAATAAGAATAGAAAAATTAGGCTAACCAACTCGAATAAATTAAACAAACCGAATCGGTTCGAATAAAATAATATCATAAGTATAAACGAGAAGATTCGACCAAATTTAAAAAATACCGAATCAAGTTTAAACAAAATTAAAATTAAAAAGTCAAAATCAACCAAAATTATTATTATTATAATTTTTAAAGATAATAAATAAAAATAAATTGATAATTTAATAAATTTAAAATAAGTGATAAATTGAACCTTTAGATTTTGAAATTTTAAGAAAGATGATTGTATTCTTACATCACTGTAAAGTAAAACAATTATATCTTTGAAAAAGGCTAAATTATCAAATATTTGAGATATTAATAATTATTAGTATCTACTAATTTTTTTTAAAATTATATATTTTCGTTATTTACAATATTAGTGGCTACCAACACCTGCCTTTTACATTTGCATAACCTAGATCTTGGGAGTTCTCTTCAGTCTACTATAGTGCCTCTTGAAAGTTGACCTTGAGAAACCCTAATCGGCTCTTAATTACTTCTTCATTCGCCGTAACTCTTTGCGCTTCCTTCTTCAATAGATATGGCGACCCACGTACGTCCTCTCTAATCTCTTATTCTCACAAAGGCCATCTCTTCCTATTAGCCGACCTTATTGTGCTTTTTTCATTATTAAGGAAGATACTGTCAAATCCTTGTCCAATTATTTACCATATCTGTTATTCAAATTGATGTTATCTTTTTGCTTTAATCAGATCTTACTTTTTTGCAACTATACTTGTATCTATATCAGATGTATATGCTGAAAATAATTAACACTTTTTCCCTCTTATTCCTCTTTATTTGTCAGTTTTCTGAATTTGCTCTCTCTAGTTGGTTGCCTGGATCAAAACATCATTATCTAATTATCGAATGCTGCTTAAGCTCCATTACTTTCTGTGTTCTCATCGGGTTGCCAAGTGGATTCAATGGCGGTTTCAAGAACCACTGCTTAATATTGTTTCTGGAAGTTGTATTTTTGGTGGGTAATACTCTTAGTCTGTATGCATTACATACCTTAACCAAAGAGATCCACCCTTCCATTTCACAAGGAGATGAGCTCAACCGTGAATTTTCCCACCTCACAAGTGATTTGCAGAGACCTGAAAATAGACAAGGAATATCAGTTGCAGGAGTGAACGGGGAACCGGTAAGTCGTGATGAAACTCTTATTATTGAACCAGACAAAGCTTTTGTTCCCAATAGAGAGTTAGGCAATGACACTGCACAGACAGAAGACTTGTTTGGTTTGCCGGAACATCTCCTCACAGAAATCTTCAAGAAGTTACCCGCATTTCATGATTTTGCATTCTGCTCTACCGTTTGTAAGCTGTGGAGAAGCCCTTGGTTGAATCTGAAATGGTCTTTATATCCTCCACATCCATGGTCAATCCATTTCCAAGGCCAAAACATCATGAATCATCTTGATGATGGAAGGTACGTATTAGAACGGTGGGAGATTGATGGAAGATATTACTATGGTTGTGTAAATGGTTGGATTTTGAGCATTGGATCCAAACACATTTCCATTTTCAATCTCTTCTCAAGAACTCAAAGAAATCTGCCGATGCTGAGTCCGGTTAATTACTTGCCAATAACCAAACCAAGTGACTGGTATAGTTACATACAAAAGTTCATTCTTTTCAAAGCTTGTCAAGGTGGTTATCTTCATTTTCTTGTTGTGGCTCTTTTTGGTCCTAGAGAATTCATATCTTTCACTAGACCTTCATTTCTGGACTGGATGTATATACAAAGCGACATGGCTCATTTTAGAGATGTAGTGCTGTTTCGAGGACGATTTTACGCACTATGCGGTAGAGGGAAACTGGTTCTTTGCGCTTTTGATAGATCTAATCCCTGTATATCGTTAGTGAGCCAAGAACCTGCAGGATCATCCAGAGCTGATAGATACTATCCGGTGAAGAATGTGGATCATCTCATAGCGGTTTTTCAATACGGAAATGTGGATTCTGGAGGGAAGAGATTTGGCACTGTGACCTTCAGGATTTACAGGTATGACGAAATTATGAATTGGACCCATATAAGGGAACCAATTTATTTGGAAGGTCGTGCATTGTTCATCTCCAATGGGAACTCATGGACGATTGATCCAGTGACAGTCAAGAATTGCAGAACCAACTCCATCTACTTCGCAGATGAATACTGGTTCACGAAAAGCGGGGATGGTCATTTTACTGGTTTGTTTGACATTGCTGAAGAAAAGATTGAAGACTTTCTATTTGATATGGATCAATACCCTCGAAATGATTCAAGTCCATTTTCGTTAACTTACAATGATGGTGCTTAGCTAATGGAGATCTTGAAAGCCCCAGTTTCGGAAGCTGTCATGAGGTTCATTTGAGTCAGGCATATCGTAGAGTTCTGTTTCATCTTGTTAAAACATTGAGTGTAGAGAGCATTGTGTGACTGTTGTGTAAATTATGTAACAGTGTAGACGTTATTACGGTCCGGATTAACCATGAAAGATTAAAAATAAAAGAAATGTGAAATACTTAATTTGGATTCTATTTTAACTTCTGAAGTAATTTTTGTAGTGAAAATGAGTTCCAATTTTTTGGGATCTTCACAGAAAATGTTCATCGACATGTAGTTAACGTCTTTCTATAATTTTCTCAATAAATAAGTGTTCTTAACGAGTTAGAGTATCCGTATACTTATGAATGATACGAGCAACTACATAAAACTTTAACCTTTATATATAGTTTCTATATCGGACTTCCTCATCATAAGTCTGATATGGGTCCGGTCTACCTAATCGGAATTCTTTATTTTTTCTAATTTCGACCCATTGATTTAGATTATTTATTAGATTACTTTATTACCTTATTTGGATCAAATTACGTAACTTAACTAATAAATTATTAAAAAGTGAAAAAATACAATTAATATTTATCCAACGTAATAAAAAAGGACAAATTTGTCCAACAAACTATTGTCATAATTGTTTCTCAAACTACAATTAAAGCAATTATGATATTACATACATGTTTAATTTGAGTAGTTATTAGGCTTTGCAGATTAATTTCAACCTGACTTGATATGACGAGATTGAGGGATAACGTCAATTTCGACTTGAATCCTCTTTTTTGGAAATTCTTCTTATTTTTTAATTTTAAAGTTTTTGTAATTTATACTTAACATATATTTAAAATTATATTTCGCATACTAATTTTTTAAAATCAACTAGAAATAATAAAAGTAAGTGAATATGAGGATATATATATCTTTTAAAATATTATAAAATTAGTTAGAATAACAAACTATAAAAGACTCTTGCAATTTATAATTTTTATAACCTCTTGTCAACCACCTTTAACATATTTAAAATTATTTCACGTGTGAATGACAAGTACATTTTGCGGGCTTGCCATATCTCAGTGTATATGTAATCGGTGGTGGCAACCGAACCAATTCGGGCATATGCGTCTTCTTGTCATTTATTTCGCAGCCAGGCTGGGCTGGCTGTTGGTGGGCTTAAGGGATTAAGGAGATGATGAGCGGTCATCCCAAGGACAAGGTTATTGTGCAGTTCTAGGAAGGAAGGCCTAATGTATCTGATATGGGTTTTGAGACTTGGGAGCTCAGGTAGTCGTCGTAGATGTTGTGAATGCTTGCAAAGCTGCAGGAATCGTGGCCTTTGGTCCTATACGGGACTCTTAATTCCAGGCATTTATGTCCCGTAATTTGTCGGATCAAATAAAACTATACTTCACGGACACAGCTCCGTGATTATGGGCCAATCATAGAAATTCCATGTTCGAGGAAATATAGGAATCCAATCCCTGTCGTCTGCTACCACTCAAGTCTGCTCATAAATTGTGAAAGAAATATTTTGATAACCAAAATTTGAACAAAATTAAAAAAAAAATAATATGAACAACTCGTGAAAATGAGTTCGTATTTTATCATTTCATATATTTTTTTCAAAATTTTAAAAAATTATCATATTTATTTTTATCATTTTATTATAACTTTTTAATTTATGCTTAACGTGTTTAAAATTATGTCACAATCGAATTAATCGCAAGGATATTTTCAAAATTAATTATTGTATTTTACGATTTTTATAACCTCATGTGAGCTTTATTTATGTCATGTATCAATTCTATTAAAAAGTTTAAAAATAATGAAATCTTGTTGTCTTGTTTCCATATTATTTTATGCAATCTTTGTTAAGATTTTACGTTTTTGAGATATAATATTTTGGAAGTTGCATTAAAATGCATTCTGTACTGAGTTAATGATAAGTTCATCGTGATGATATTAATGAAGTCAAATAACCCATGTAATGTTACAAACTTAATGCTAAGAAAGTGACTGATCATTAAGGAACGGACATCAACATCAACTACATTTCCATAACCTAGAACTTGAAGTTCTTTTCAGTCTACCTTGGTGCCTCTTGAAAGTTGACTTTGAGAAACCCTAATCAGCTCATTGCTTCTTCATTCGCCGTAACTGTTTGCGCTTCCTTTCTTCAAGAGATACGGAGGCCCACCCGTGTTCACTCTCATCTCTTATGGCCAATCATCTTCGTGATCTCCGCCCACATCTTATTCCCGAAAGGGCCTCCTTCCTATCACTTTACGCTTCTGTGTGTTTTAATCTCCTTATTCTCAAATTATTACCCTTTACTCTTCAGTTCTTATCTAGTTTTCTCCAGTTTCTCACTGTTACCTTCTCTGCCTGGTTGGTCAGATCAAAACATCATCTGATCTACTACCTTTACTACAATTTCTGCTTGTTTAGCCTGTGGCTGTCAATTCAATTCAATGGCAACTTAAATGGCCGCCACCCATATCTCGTCCTGGGAGTTGTGAGTCTACTGACTTGCTTAGTATGGTGGAGTTGTTCGGATTCACTTGTGGAAAATAATATTTATTCTCAGTTTGTTCAGTATATCTTCAAAGAAGACAACCAACTATCCGTTTCGAGAAGCTATGAGCTCAAACGTGACTGTTCCCATCTCACAAGTGACTTGCAGAGACATGAAAAGAGACGAAGAATAGAAGTGGACGGTGAACCGGTAAGTGGTGATGAACCTCCTATTATTGAACCAGACAAAGCTTTTGTTCCCAATAGAGAGTTAAGCAATGACACTGTACAGACAGTACAGACAAAAGACTTGTCTGGTTTGCAGGGAGATCTCCTCACAGAAATCTTCAAGAAGTTACCTGCATTTCATGATTTTGTAGCCTGCTCTAGCGTTTGTAAGCTGTGGAGAAGCCGTTGGTTGAATCTGAAATGGTCTTTATGTCCTCCACATCCATGGTCAATCCATTTCCAAGGCCAAAACATCATGAATCATCTTGATGATGGAAGGTACGTATTAG
>JANQBM010032430.1:0-10827 GCA_025594535.1 Erythroxylum domingense | reverse complement strand
AGCAATAAAATTTTAATCTCTCCTAACCCGTTCCAATTTACTATTTTACCCTTCCCATAGGTGAGGGGATGTTACATTAGGTACTACACGAACAACCCGTACGCTTGTTGAAATATCGAGGTTATAAATATTAAAACTTAGCATACGTACACCGTCTGGATCATAGTCTTTTATAGTGTTTGGAATTTTTGATTTAGTCCTTTCCTGTGTGCTTGTTTAAGGATGTCATTGAATCTTTTTATAAACTAAGTTATGTAAAAATGTGCATAATATCTGGAATATTTTGGTCTCCTTTTTCAAACATAATTAGTATGGAAGTCCATCAATCCCTAAGCTTTGAAACTCTAATACATTTAATTAGTTATACTGACAAACCCAAAAAAGCTGACAATAGTAAGGCATTTATATCACATCACGCCCTAAAATCAACAAATGCAGAAGGCACAAATTAAAAAGAAAAACAACATAAAAGGTTAATTTTTTAGTAGGGAAAGGAAATTTAAGAAAAAATGGAGGGACTGATAAAAAAATACAAACTAAACAAACTATACAGTGTGGAATAAAGACATAAAATCAATATAAAATAAGAAATGATTGGAGTCCACTCATCTTCTTATAGGTCAAATCAATTTTGGCAAGAATCACTTATTATGTATTTTTCTTAAAATATTTAATAGGTATTTTATTGCATATATTGATTTGGGAAGAGAGACTTCTATTCTTTAACCCCTAAGAGAGAGGGAGAGTTGAATTATTGAATCCCTAAAGTGGTAAAGGGGAGAGGAATTAAGCAAGCTAGAGAGTAAGCTAAAGATAAAAATTTTCAATTTAATCATATTATTTATTGTGGCTATAACTTTGTTTCACATAACGTGACACGTCAGCAATGTTAATAAAATTTGGTAACACCAACAATTTTGGAATATATGTGAATGGACTCTCAAAAGTGGTGTTATTTAGTGTTAGAAAATGAAGGTAATAATATTTTTGATAAAACCCATAAAGGTCAACATATATGTCGTAACTTACCCCAATATTTATAATTATGATAACCCTAAAACCATATAACATCCAAAAAAGTATTGGGCAATAATTACAAGTTAAAATAATCATAGATCATCTATAAATATTAAATCAAGCTTAAATTTTTGTTATAATTTTTATATAGCTTAAAATCATTACTTAAATATTTTAAAATTCATCATAAATTCCAAACTTGATCTATGAATTTAATTTTAAATTCAAACTCCTTAATTTTTAGATGTAGCCCATTCGTGAACTGTTATTAACTAACTTGTTGAAGTCTATTATCATCCAACCCCACTTTTTTTTCCCTCCAAGATAAGTAACAACTCTCTAAAGTTGCCAACTTTGAAATTAGAACCAACTAAATGACTTCCTTCACCTTCAGAGCTCCTCGATTTTCATACAAAGTGATCTTGTCCCCTTAAAACTATAAAACATTTAAATTTTATCAAACAACCCAAAATTCTAACTCTTTTTAGATGCCAAAAGTTGGCTAGGATCAGTTTAGAGAAGTTGGTTTATCTTAATGTGGAGTTTGGTGAATTGCTTTATGTTAAGTCATTAGAAATTGATCAAAGTAGAAGAAACAATTAAATTCAATTTCTAAATAAAAATAAAAAAGTTGAATTATTAGAAAATAATAGACTGTTGTAGCCATTTATGATAATAAATGGTATGAAAAGTAGTCAAGGATGTAGTTAGATCCAAATGAGGAATATTATATGTTGGACTAAGTGAGGTCTTAACTCATAGTTTTCATAAAAAATAAATTACTTATAATATTTTTTCTTTTATAACAATAGTGAGTCAATTTGTAAAAGATTCGAGCAAAAAGTGAATATATCAAGTTCAATGGAAGGAGAAAAGTGATCAAAGGATCAATATAGGAAAAGTTGAGCACCAAATACAATTTAAGAGAGTTGCAAGGCAATTCAAGTTGAGTGGATCAAGAATAAGAAAGTATTTAAGTCATTTAATGTGTAATAAATTATTATTTTTAACCTTATCTTGATCACTTGAATAAATTATTATATTCTTTTTTTAACCTTATCTTGTTCACTTGAATAAATTATAGTCTCATTCATTATATGAATATTTACATTTAAAGCATAATGCATGAATTTAAATGCTTGCATTAATTATAGAAAATGTTAAGACTTATTATTGGCTAGTGGATTTATATAACTGATAGATGGAATGCAAACATCTTTTCGAATTTTGACATATTAGGAAAATTTTAAGGCTTTATAATTATTTATAAGTTTATGAAACAAAAAGAAATGGTGCTTGATGACTCATCATGTATGATTGGAGGCAAATTTGTATTAAGCACTAAAAGAGAATTCAAATTTTGTATAAATTCTTTACTTTTGCAACATTTTTTTCCATTTCCCTATATAGATGAACATAGGGACACACAAACTTCTTAGGTTACAAATTATTTGTAATAAAAGTGCAATATTTGGAAGTATTTCAAAATGATGAGTGTGTGTGTACAAGTATAAAAGTATACTTATTATTCTCCTAAGTGAAAAAAATAATATCCCTCATAGAAGTAGATAATTTCGTCAAACCATATATAAATCTCAGTGTGTGTTTATAATTTTATCAACATACATTTTTGTTGGTTTATTTCTGGTGGTCATTTTATTATGGAATTTTTAATATTTATCTTGTACTTGTAATTTTTTAGTAGATAGTATAATTATAAAGATAACATCAATTGATGGTTTTACTGTGAATAAATTTAATGGGAAGTGGAAACTTAACCCTTTAGCAGGAATGGAAAGTAAAAAATGACAAAAGAAAGTGATTAAAATGAGTTGGGAGCATGTTGTGTCAGTATAAGTCAACTTTATTTGGAGGGTAACCATTAATGTCATCGATGAAGATCCATCGCCAAAAACTTGAGAAATGGTTAATTACATTAGAACCTTAGTGACTTTATGCTTTTTGCAAGTTATTCCCTAAAATTTAAGAACTATTATTAACCTCTATAAATTTTAGTTTCTATTGTAACCGACCACTTGATGTTAATCTTTGTTAGAAAACCTAATGTAGAATATTAAAATGATGTCATTTAGTGTTATATGGCACATAACCTATTAGGGATATGCCATGTAATACATGATCTCATACTTTATACGACATCATATGATGCATATACACATTGTCACATGAAGAGTCTTCATTGAAACCAAGTTTTGAGTAGCAAATACAATAAGCAAGTACAAATAGGAGAAAATCCTTGGAAACAAATCATAACCACCAAAATTGTTACACTTGTAAGAAGAGAAGGGAAGATTACGATCATGTTTCTCCATCCAGGTAAGTTTACAATCACATTTCTCCATCTGATGGGTTTGTGAAAATTTGGTTTATAATTTAGGGGTTTTCAATAATTGTTTGATATAGGCTTTGTAATTTAGGTATTATCAATTGCTAGGTCATTAAGGGTCAATTTGATTTAGTTTAGATTCGGGGATTTTGGTTATGGTTTCAATTTGGAGATTTTGATTAGGGGATTTTAATTAAGGTTTCAAGCACAACTATTTAAATTTATGGATTTTGTTTAGGGTTTTAATTTGGAACTTTATTTAATTCTTATTTACTAAATTATCTGATGGGTAGTGTTTTGCTTTAAAATTGTGTATAATTTTATAATATGTGTATTGTTTACAATTTAAAGTAGGATATATTAGTATATTCTATCTTTTTTGAGGTAGAGCCTTAATACTTGTTATTATGAATTTTATCTATATAAGTATGAGAGTGTTGATGAGCATGATTTATTATCAAAGTGTGGTTGAGGATGATATAGGATTTGAAATTTGAGTTTCTTGGAAATTCGACATCATAGTGCAATTGAGCATGATTTAGTATCTTGAGATGAAGGATTCATATGGACTATGCTTTGAATCGACATTTTATGCAAAGTTGTTAATAAAGAGCACAATTTATTCTTCAAAGTTTTTGGTGATTATGTTTATTGGTAATGAAACCTGCAAGAATAAGCAAAATAAAAGAAAAGACATATATATATATGTGTGTGTGTGTGTGTGTGTGTGTGTGTGTGTGTGTGTGTGTGTGTGTGTGTGTGTGTGTGTGTGTGTTGGATGTATATATACATTGTTGTAATTAGAATATTAATTTTTAATCCACTTTAACATAATTATATACAATTTAAGCTAAATTATTTTATTTATTAGCTTTGTTACGGGGAAAGCAAATCAATGTCTAAGGAATAAATTACCAGAAAATTTAATTTTAATATTACCCCCTAAGTAAGCTCATAACTTTCGTCTACAACATGTGATAATCTATCTTTATCTTTTTTTTCAATATGTAATTCTACAATATGTGATAGTTGTGTATTAGTCTATGTTTTTTTAAGTATTTGGCAAGTGTTTCTTGCATAATAGTTTATTATTGTTGTATTTTAGGATTCATTTTGTATGTTTTTGTTTAGTTTGATCTTCATTATTGTTTTTTTTTATGTTTGATGTTAATTTAGGTAAGAATTGATGATTTTTATGTAGGAATGAAGATTGAGCAACTTCGAGTTTGAGCTGAGACCAAAGAGGAGAAGAGAAGAAGAAGGATTCTACTGCAAGATCCCAAGATCATAAGGATCATGCCAATTCCCATGATCGTGGGATGTTTTATCTAAGAAACTATACGGGGTTCAATTAAACTTTAGGTTTATGGGACTATATAAGATATTAAACCTCCATGGTTGAAGGAGGAAGAAAACCCTCTGTAGAGAAGAGCCCTTTGAGTGAGAAATCCAAGTTTTGAGTCTTAAGGAAGGTGGAGATTTAAGGATCATCCATCACAATTGGGAAAATAACACACCAACATCAGAATTTCCAGATTTTGGCAAAGAAGAGAAAAAGTTTTCTTTATTCAATTTTTTGTTATTTTTATCTCTTCTAGCTATTGTAAGATGGAATATTTAAATGTTGGTGATGTTATAGAGACCATGAGTGACTGATTTATTTTTAGGGATTACTTTTGAACTATCTAGCTAAAATTCTATTTTATTGATTTGAATGAAAGTTGTCTTTGATGATTGTTGATTATATTCATATACCTTACAATAAATTAAGAGATTACTTATGTGGGATTGTATAATGAGAGTTAGCAACCTATAGATTTACATTCATCACGTTAATTGATTAGCTAGAAGAGAGATCTTGTCTAATTCAATTGATCATCCATAGGATAACTTAATAAGTAGTTAAATTGGTGGAGTAATAGTTGTTAATTGCATGATGTTTTAGGGTTTAATTTGTTATGTATTTAGTGTGAATATGAGTGTTGAGTATGCATTTAGGGTTTAATTGTGTTAGTTTGAGTGTTTTAGTGTTTTTATGGGTTAGATTAAGTCTTTGAGCTTAAATGTTATATTTTTGAGGTATCGTGATGTGTTTGTTAGAATTTCAAGGTAAACGGTGAAGAATAGAGAAGATTCGAAAAGTTTTGGGCCAAATACCTAGCCCACGATTGTGACAGAGAAGGACGAGCTAGTAGTAGCCAGGCCACGATCTTGCACATGGGGCACGATCATGACAGAAAGCCTCCAATTCAGGCCACAATCGTGCACATTGGGCCACAATCATGCACATTGAGCCACAATCGTGACAGAACGGATAGAGCACTGGCCACAATCATGGCAGGTAGGGTCATGATTGTGGCCTGCGTCGGAATAACAGAAAAACTCAAGTTTTGCAAGATTTTGTAGACCATTTTAACCCTAACTCTGACCTAGAGCCTCAAAAGTGTAAATAGAACATTACAAGTCAGAGGTACCAGTCTTTGGAGTTTTTAAAGAGTCGTGCAAGAGAGCTTTGATTCAGCCAATTTTAAGAGAAAACCTAGAGAGAAATTAAGAGATTGAGGAAGGAGACGAAGGAAGAGAGACATAGAGACGAGCTAGACGTGACATACTTCCCGGAACAGGTAGTTTCCTGCTGTCGCTGTCTCCCTAACTCCATTTTCAACCTATTTTTCATTTATTTCAGTTTTATTCATATATAAGATTGAAATAGGTGTTGAGAATTGTTTGTGTTGAATGTTGCGTTTGTGTTTATACTCACCTTTAGATCTTGATATTTGAGATTAATAAAAATTGATTGATTATATTTTTATTGATTAATTATGATTTCAATTCTTCTCTTAATAACTTGGCAATAAATTAAGAGGGTGAGTCGGGTAAAAATAATCAATTTGGGCTAACGAGAGTTAGGTGAATTGATAAGTTAAGAATTGAATCAAATCAGTAGAATTGTGTAACGAGAGATCAAGCATAGGTTCTCAATAGTTTAATAGAAAACTTAGAACTAATTTAGGTATTGAGCCTATTGTGAATTGAGAGATCACAATTCCATAATTTAAATTAGGGATAATTAGGATTAAGAATTATAACTTCTCTCACTTGATGATTTCTAGGTTAATTTTGAATTGGGTTGTGTGATTGCTTTTTTATTTACACTTCAGCACTTTAAATTTTCATAATTGTTTATTGATTGATTTAATTTCTGCATTAGTTATTTGTTTAGAATTATTGTAGTTTAGGATGACTTGAGATTTTAGGACTAGATTAAGCTTCCTCACAGGATCATCACTTTAAGTATTACACGAACGACCCGTGCGCTTGCAGAATTTACCAAGGTTATAAACAGTTAAACTTAGTGCGTGTAACCTTGCGAACAAGTTTTTGGCGTCGTTGCCTGGGAAGGCAATTTAGTTTTATAGTTTAAGGCATTAGTGTAGTTTTTAATTTTTGTTTAGTTTCTTTCGTCCATTTTAGGAAGTGTGCTCTTGCATGAACACAAGAGTCACATATGTTCGAGTCATGCAATGGAGACAATAGATCTGGATATCACACGATTAGAATGAACTCTTAGGAATGCTCAGCGAGAGGAAGAAGAAGAGATAGAAAAATCAACAATGGTTAAGGAATTTCAAAGGAACTAGACCAAGGAGCATTTCAAGGACAACAACAACGAACCCTTATAAACTTTATGAGGCCAGGGTTCAACCCATCTAACCAAGGAGTGGCTAGGCCGTCAGTTCAAGTGGCCTCATTCGAAATTAAGCCATCCCTCCTGAATATGCTTCAGTAGAAGGTCTAATTTTATAGACTGGAAAATGAGTATCCGAGCGCGTATATCTTAAAATTTCTTAATGTTGGAAGAAGCTGTTAGGATTAGACTGTTCCCTTTCACACTTAGGGATAGAGCGAAGGCTTGGTATCACTCACTGAACCCCGCTAACATTACGACGTGGGAGCAACTTGTGCATGCTTTTCTAGATAAATACTTCCCATTGACAAAGACCACTAAGATAATAAATGAAATTACTAATTTCCAGTAAGATGACCAGGAGTCAATTTATAAAGTGTGGGGGCAATACAAGGATCTGTAGAGGAAGTGCCCATACCACAACCTACCAAAGGAATTCCTTCTGTAGACATTTTACAACGGAGTTAACCCACCTACTAGAGGCACCATCGATGCAGCGTCGGGAGGATCTTTGATGTGGAAGACGGTCGATGAAGCAGAGGAATTAATTGAGGAGATGGCCAGTAATAGTTGCCTATAGACGAGTGAGTGAGGTAGGCAGCCTACCACGTTTAGAAAGAAAAAGGGAATCGTCACTGTCGATCAGATGACAGAGATGCAAGCAAAAGATCGACAATTTGATGCGACAACTTAATGGTATGAAGGCATCATCCTCTGCTCTGGTTAAGGCTGTGCAACTGAAGTGTGAGTTATGTGGTTAAGTAGATCATAATACTATGGACTGCTACTTGATGAGAAAGGAAAACCAGGAGTAAGTGAACTATATTGGGGCGCAATATGGATAATGAAGGGGAAACAATCCCTACTCCAACACTTATAACCCCCAGTGGAAGAATCACCCTAACTTTTCCTAGTCGAATAACAATAATGGAGGGTAGTTCAGGCCTCAAGGGCAATCGAGCTTTTAGTAGGATAAAACAAGCTCGATGGAGTCAAAGTTGGATAAAATTTTGGACAAGATCATAGGCATGGAGGAAGCTCATAGGAGGCTCGAGAGTAAGTTTGAGCAAGAAACGACGGATCATGCTTCGTCCATACATAATTTAGAAGTCCAAGTGGGGCAGCTTGCAGGGGCAATGTCTACTCAGCATACTGGAACTCTTCCAAGCAACACTGAGTTAAACCTAAAGAAACATATCATGGTTATAAGTTAGACTCAGGATGAGGAACTAGAAAAGGTAGAAGATAGAGGAAAAGGTCAAGTAGTTGAAGAAGACCTTTTGATTGAGCCCGTGATGGAGTCAATTCAAGTAACTCGACGGGTATTTCTGTTCCCTATTGCGAAGCAGTGAGAGTTACATGCAAGGAGAGAAGTGGAAAAATTATGGGAAATTGAGCATAACAAGATCGAGGAAGTGACGGAAGAAGTACAGTCGAAGCTCAAACTACAGGAGTTTGTCAATAAGAAGGTTAAGGGCAATCACTGGAAGAAAACCCCAATATAGCTAAAAAGAAAGAGGACCTAGAGGAATTTTTCATCCCCTATAGTATCAACAGGATTATCATAAATAGGGCATTCACTGACTTAGGCGTAAGTATAAATATGATGCCCTATACTTTCAGTCTAAAATTGGGGTTAAGATAGTTAGTGCCCACTAAGTTTTTGATTAAAACGGTCGATAGAACATCACATAGACTGATGGGAATCATAGAAGATGTGCCAGTAAAGGTCTGTAAATTTATCTTTCCCATGGAATTCTATATTTTGGACATCAGCGAAGATGAGGACACTCCGATAATTTTTGGGTTACCATTCTTGGTCACCGTGCGCTCAATTATTGATGTTGATAGGGGTGAGTTAACTCTGCAACTAGGGAAGGAGCATATAACCTTCAAGGTCACCATTAGAAAATACAGAGTTCCTTTACCTCTAGTGGATCTCAAAGAAAGGCGGATGGGAGGACATAGAGGATCCTGTAAATGCTTTCCGAAAGAAGTACTCACGAAGGAGAAGGCGAGGCAAGGAAAATTGCATGGACGGTGGTAATTGTAGTATGGTAGCTAAAGTACAAATTCTGAGATTAATGATGATGCTACCATCGAACCATTCATTCCAACCACCATGAGCTTAAAGGAGAGTCGAGCTACTGATGTAAAAAGAAGTGCTACATAGGAGGAAACCTATGGGAAAAAAATAGTTTTGTTGTTTAATTTTGTTTGAACAGTTGAATTTCGTAGTTAGGTTTATTTTTGGTTTTGTTGAATAAATGAAAAAAAAGAATAGGATTTTGAAATCAAGGGAAGATTGTGCAAACATAAAGAGAGAAGTGAAAAAGGGATATAAACATAAAGAGAGAAGTGAAAAAGGGATATAGAAGAATTGCGAAGTGAAGGAGAAAAGAATTGGGAAAAGAACAAATTGGAAGGATATTGGAGTTAGGGTACCGCCGTATGCCACGATCATGGCCTGCGACTACGCAGAAAAAGGGTAAGCGCTAATTTTAAATGGAATTTTAACCATCTTACCCTTTTACCACCTATATATTCAGTTCTTACTTTTTTTTACTTTTACTTTCAATTTTATTTATCTCTTTAGAATTCAAGCGTCTAAAGACTCGCACCTCTCACTAGAAATTTTAACCTTCCAAAATTCTTCCACACTCTGCCTAATCATGCCATGCATTAAGCAATCGGCCCGACGGGAACCTTATGGAAGACAATAAGTTGTAGGACAGGGGAGAAGGAACCGAGTAGCGAACTTCGGAGCACCATATTCCCCATTTATACCAAGGATGAAGGTATTTGTTTTTGATCCCTTCATTCTAGGAAAATTTTAGTTGCTAAGTACTTTGATGTTGACATATTAGATAGGTTAAAATTGTGTGAGTAGGTAGAGAACCTAGCTAAGAGAATCCACTAGGGCCAGTTCATACGATTCCAATTCCTTGTTTATGAGGAATTTACACTGGACTTCATTACTACCTTAACCTTTGACCTAAGAATACCAAAGAATTGTGGTTTAGATTGGGAGGACGAGCATGGATTCCCCGAATCCACCATCGTTGATCAACATGATGAATTTGGTCCTTCCTAATGCTGGCATGAGCTGACTGGAATTGAGTGATTCCACGTTAAGAATGCGCACAATAACATTATCCGATCCATGAACAATTGCTGTTGCACAAATTTATGTGTTAGCTGGTTTTTGACAGTCAGAAACCAACAAGTTTTCCACCAACGAACTTTTTATATTGTGGTGTATGGACCATAGTATTCCAGTATGCGCATCTTCACATGTGCTGAACGCCATTGCTGCTACTCTGCACAAGCGGAGTAACCATCTTGAAATGGGATACATAGTGTCTGACATTGCAGAACATTTTGGTGTGGAACGGAGGGAGTTAACAGTTCACCTCCCTGACTTTCTCAACCATCATCACTTATTTTAGGCAGAGATCATCCATTCCACAAATATGAGTCTGTAGGATATCAACAAGAAGACATATGTGCAAACCAGGGCAGGTCAAGTGAGCCCAAGTTCAGCTCCGCCTTGATAGGAGGAATCAAGGAGTGAAGAATCGAAAGAAGAACAAGAGGAAGAGCAAGGTTAGAAGAAGGTTTTGGATGCAATATTTGAAACCAACAGAACACTTGTAACACCCCATTACCCTAGGGTACGTACCGGGATGCCCGTAGGCCATTCCGATACATATCCTAAGATAAGGGAGTGCTACGTGCGATCACTACTGAACTCCACATGGCATCACATACATTT
>JANQBM010032410.1:0-10828 GCA_025594535.1 Erythroxylum domingense | reverse complement strand
AATGTAACCAGAGAGATGAGTGTGAAAATGGAAGCGTTTCATTTCATTTTAGACATTTCAATATATGCTGTCATGAGACAGTACAAATGATTACATATTCAGGTTGTCAGAAACCAACTAGATTACAAAATGACACCCCATACTTTCTGCATAAAGCAGACTTACACTGAACTACCTAATCCACTAAAAAGTTTGCATAAGCACTTAAATCAATCTCATTCTAACAATCAGAGCCACTAAATCATCTTCAAAATGAAACAATTGGGGATGAAGAAACCAATCCAAGAAAAACATAAAGTAAGTTTCTTTCCTTAGAATTTTGTTAAATATTCTTGTTTTACAATTCAAAATATAATAAAAAATTTATACCTTTGCAGGGTCCGGATGTTTGTTCAAATACAGCAAAGACAAGAACTCTCATGCTGCCAGAATATATAAGTGATTTTAACAAGAAAAGTGATAAGGTAATTTCATGACTTGGAGCATATATTGTTTTGACACTTGTTGCCATTAAATATTTATGTGTGTGTGTGTGTGTGTGTGTTGCCTATTTTTCTCATTTTGACAACAGTTATATAAAAAGGAGATGCAATTTATGTCCACTGACTCTAAACAACCTCCAATTCAGTGGTTGGATCGCCTTGCTTCAGCAACAAAGCAACGACAGAAGATTCAATATGGTAATTAATTGTCTCATATCAGTTTTGTAATTAATGTTTCTCTTGCAATCGATAACACAGTCAAATGCTTTATCCATAGTCTTCGGAGAAAGTGGTGATCTTTCCAAGTTCGATCCAACATTTGGAAAATGAAGTACAACTGGAACTTGGAAGAGGAAGGATTAAGCCGGAAAGTTCTACTAGCAGCTGTGACTGGATCAAAGACACCTTAAAACAGTAATGATCAGGTCACTGCAGCTTCTGTAGAAGGAGATGGAGCCTTTGGGGTGGCTACAAATGACAGTACTCTGCTCCTTTCGTTCTCAATCAAACATTCACAATTAGCGATGACAATTGGGCTCAATTTTTTGAAAATTGGGGCCTCGGTCAGCATGACAGAGGCTGTGCCATTTACTTTTACTTAAGAGAAGCAATATCGTATATTTATGCTGATAGAAGATGGTTTATGGCATACCATATGCATTTATTTTTTCCTTTTTTCACTTTTAGACACACACCAAATTAATTTGGACTTCAATTTCCTCTCTTTTGCTTTATGTGCTTTTTCTTCAACTACCCCTTTTCACTCTTTCGTCTATAAGTTCTGGTTGGATCAATTGTCTGGCAAATAAATGACCATTGCTATGCATGACATAAATCAAATATGTGTTTATACATCTGAAGTTGGACGGACTGTATTGATGAATGCATAGGAAAGAGGGATTACGCTTAATCCAAAGAAGGTTTTATGTAAACTAACTATACTTGGCTATCTATATATAGGCATGCAAGAGCTTATACATATGTCTTTGACTCTATGCAAGTGATTTGAGCAAGGTACATGCAGGGAGTGAGTGATAAAGACTTAAAAGAGCCCAAGGCTTTAAGCTCAGCAGGGGAACTGTTTGCATTCTGTCATCATTACATGAAACAATTACCAAATTTAGCAAGAACGCGTGATAAAGAGTCCAAGGCTTTAAGCTCAGCAGGGGACCGGTTTGCATTCTGTCATCATTACATGAACAATTACCAAACCTAGCAAGAACGGAAGTATCTTGAAAAATACACCTAGTGGTGGTGGTGTCCCAGAGAAACACACTTTATATGGATTTATTCTGCTTGTGAACCATGAATGCGTCCTGTGTCCTTGCCTTACGTACATAGTGGAGTTCGTTTTTTTTTATTACATTAGGTATCCCGACTTAGCCGGACTAATCCTAAGCCTCTAAGACCCTACCCCAAGAACCCTAGAGGATGTAAATCTAGAACCCCAAGATCCTTCAGGTTCCTACGTAGCCTGTACACTTCTGCGCACAAGGAGTCGTCACATACTTGATTGGTCAACTGCTGATTGATCGCTGGCCCCACTCAGCATCAGGTTCCCAGCAGCCTCAGGTTCCCTAGTAACTTCAACTCCCACACTGCCGCTAGAAGCGAGGCGTCCGTAATTGATCCGATCAAGGAGCTTTACCCAGGGGGCTAGAGGATCATCAATAAGACAAATTTCCTATTTCTCCTCCTTTGGCGTGACTCGAACTCAAGACCTCCTGTAAAGGAGAGCCTTACAACTTTATGGAGATCAAAGCCAACGAACTGCCATTGGCCTCCACTACCAACCACCGCGACTGATGATGACGTATGGTTAGAGCTAAAGCTTTTAATGAAATAGTACGAATGTAAATAAATGAAATATCATAAAATTATTATTTTGAGAGAAAAGAAAGAGTTCATAATATAATACAGTGAAATGTTGTTTCGACGAAGAGTTTATAATATAATATAATATAAAGTTATTTATCATTTTATATTTTATTTTAAACTCCTCAAATCGAAAAATTTTTATTTTACTATTTAGAATGAAATAGAATGTAATATAAAATTATCATCTTTCGTCTCATTTTATTCTATTCTATCATAAACTATTCTTTCAAACGATAGAATGTATATTCCGTTTTATTACATTCTATGAATAAATCCTCAATCAAAAGTACTCTTAATTAGACACGGCAATGAGTTGGGCTGGGTCCAGCCTGGCCTCTGCTTGGCCCAATCGGGGCCTCTCACATGGTGGCCTGTGAGTTGGGATGAGTCAACCGGTGGTTCGGGCTATAGCTCCCAGGACTAAGGGGCGGCCCAGTCCACCTATTTATTTTTAAAAGAAAAATTCAAAACATCGTTTTAGACAAAATAACGTCGTTTCGAAAAAGATGAGTTACCCGGCCGTACAATCTTAAATTAATGGATTATATTAAGAAGTAAAAAAAGACTTATCTCCTACTCCTAATTATCCCTGCAATCACGTTGACATGAACAAGTACCAAACTTCGCAAGAACGGAATATCTTGAAAAATACACCTCGTGGTGGTGGTGTCCCAGAGAAACACATACCTTATACGGATTTGTTGTGCTAATGGACCATGACTGCGTACTGCCCTTTCCTTATGTATAGTGACAAAGAGTCAAAAGGTTGCATTCTATCGTCATCACATCAACAATTTCCAAACTTAGCAAGAACTGATCTTGAAGAAACCCATACTTTATATGGATTTATTCTGCTAGTGGACCGTGACTGCGTACTGTGTCCTTGCCTTACGTTCATAGTGCGAGTTCGTTTTATATACAACTTTATGGAGATCAAAGCCAACCAACTGCCATCGTCCTCCACCACCAACCACCGTGATTGGTGATCACAAGATCATTTAGAAATGACAATGTTTGTATTCAAAGTCGTTGTTACACTTAAAATTTAATGGTATGAAATGAAATACTTTATAATAAAATAAAATGTAAATAAATATAATATTAAAAAATTATTATTTTTTAAACGATAGAAGAATTCATAATATAATATAGTAACGTATTGTTTGGATGAAAAATTTATAATACAACATAATATAAAACTATTTATCATTTTACATTTCATATTAAACTTTCTAAATCGGAAGTTTTTTTTGGCTATTTGTAATAGAATAAGATATAACATAAAACTCTCTGCTTTTATATCATTATATTCTATTCTATTCTATTATAAACTTTTCTTCTAAATAATAAAATGTGTATTATATTATATTATATTCTATTAATAAATCTCAACTAAACAAACCCTTAATTTATAAAATGTTAATGGAGCGCATGCAACCTCATGATCATAATCACAAATCTAGTTGGAGCTGACTTCCAAGGTAACCGGATATGTCTGGATAGGCCATTTGTGTCCGTTGAGGAACCTGAAACGATGGTTACGCAAATCCCACTACATATCCGTTTAGGCATACAAAAGGAGGTTCTGTGGCGGAGTGAAGATATGGACGGTTGCGTGTGGGAGTGGGCTGCTAACGTGTGGGTCAAAATTGTCAAGTAGAGCCAATATTTTTAGTGATATCGAGGAGGAAGCTACAGCTATAGAACAGCAAAGCATGACTTCAAATCCCAGTTGAGAGAAAACTGGGATCAAATCCCAGTTCCGTTTCCGTGTGCCAACCACAGGTATAGTGTGATCAAATCCACGCGGAAACGGAAACAGCCACCCTGCGCCCGATAAAACTGGGCACTAGAGTGAGTTGGTTATGCCATAAAATTCTATTTGGAAACAGATTCGGATGTTGGGGAGTGTGGGAGTTTGTATTTTATTATGTTCTTCGATAATAAAACTCTTGATAGTCTTGTCTTGGCAATGTGTGTGTTTCTATTTGCATACTATAGTTTGTCAACTGTCTAATTTTTGTTTTAAGAGAATCTAACACGGGCTGGCCGCGGGAATTGTTCTACTCGTGCCGGGAACTTGCTAGTTGGATTCGTTATGTACGTCGTTATGTGCATTTAAGAGGAAGGTTTCTCTAAAACTGCATTAAACGTATATGCCTTTTATCTTTAGACTATAAGTATAATCTCTATCTCCATGCAAATTGATGAAAATATGACTATGCACGTAATAAAAATAACCGAAGAACTTGTATTTTTTACAAAAAGTCTCTTTTCATGATTCAAACCTGTAATTTTTTGTTACAAAAAAGCAATTTTATCATATGTTTCAAAGCTCTCCCTAATTACCGCCTAATCTTTAATTTCCAACAACATATTGATATTATACCACTTAATATTTAATTAGCAATGTTAGAATAAGACTATAACATATTTGTTTTATTGAAGATCAAGTCTAAGTATAATTTTGAATCTTTTGATTTAGAAAAGAATAGAGAAAATAGATTAAGGTAAATTATACATGCACACCTAAATGTTTAAATTTTCAATTCTATATCTATATATGACGCAATCATAACTTTCCTTGGTTGACAAGCCAAGTTAATATATATATATATATATAATATATAAGTTTGTAAGCAATTTTTTCCCATATTGAAAGTGAGTGAAAAAAAGAAGAAGATAAATACATATAAATAAACTCCCTCTCCTTTCTATTTATATCATACAAAAGAAAAACAATTTCCTTCTTATACTCAAGAAGCCAACTTTACTTCTTCCCTTCTAGCAACTATCCTATTCTCTAACATCTAATCGTTCCCTCTTCTGTATTCATCACAAACATGAAAACCCTCTTTCACGCCATCATTGTAATATTCTTGATTCTCACCGCAGCTTCAGCTTCACCTAGAACACCCACCAGGGTTTTGGGTCATCCCTATAAGCCAGCTGGTTCAGGAAGGACTGCGAGCATCATGGCTGTGAAGAAAATGCAGGTAGTTCAGAAAAAATCCTCAGATACAAAACCTGCCCCTAATCCAAAAACATATATACCTGTGCCACATGGTCAAAATCCGTAGAACAAACATATTCTATGTTTCTTCCATACCTACTGTTAAATTGGTAAGCAACACTAGTATGTCGTGTATATGTAATGGTATTTGCAGATCCTTACTCCAACCCCCTCAATAAATGTGCTGCTCTCCACTTGTAAGCTTTCAACAAGGATCTCGTGTACATATAATTGCAATGGCATTAGTACTTTCTTGTTATTCCATTGTTCATGTTATTCCATGGCTTTAGTACTTCATGTCTATTCTTACTCCTTTCTTCTTAGAAGACATTCCAACGGAGGGATTCCACAAAAAAAGCAATTCACTAAAATAAGTGAATATACGAATTAAAATCAAGCAATCTTTTAAAAAATGCCATTTAATCACTTCCATGTTTGTGAATTCATTATTTTTGAGAACTAATTCCTTTTTCATAAAAGATATTTATTCTTGTAATTCAAAAATTCTTATTAAATGTGTGACTAATAGATTTATTTAAATTTTCATATAAAAATATAAGTAATTATACATAAATATAAAATTTATTTGTTAAAAGATAAATAAAAATAAGTAGATATTTATCTATTTTTATTTATATACTTTATATTATTAATCTTATAAATTTTAAGATTGATTTGTGATAAGATACGCATGTCGGTGTTCTACAATCTTACCTTTTGATATTCTTTCTTACCATGTGCGACCGAATCGGTGCATTTCTCGTTTTGTGTACAAGCATGACTGTATGTTTGGTTAGAATACTATTATCCAGGTTTCGAAGTAATTATCAATAGTGAAACTTGAAAAGTTGACGTCTACAATTGTTGAAGGCAGCCTTTGCCGGTATGATTATTTATGATGCTTATGGTTCTTAAAATAATATTTTGTAATTTTTTATTTATAAAAAAGATCCTGTCAAATCGAGCCGAGGTACCTCAAGTCTTTGTTCAGTTTGACTTGGGAACCTATCTCAGGGCTTTTCAAACCTTGAGTCAGGTCAGATTCTAATAACAAGAGATAAGGCTGAGCTTAAACTCGAGTTCAATCTAGTTTATTGTCATCCGTACTTATAATATATATAGAAAGAAGTTCAACATATTTTTTAATTAAATTTTAATTTGAATTTTGAGTGTGATTATTTTTAAATTGTGATACAAATTGTCTAAGGATAAATGTTACATATAAGGAAAACATTGTAGATATTTAGACTTCCTTTAGAACTTCAAAAGCAAGAGATAAAAGGAAGTTAGACCTATAATAACTTACAAAATTAGGCTTAACATAATTTTAGATTAGAAAATTGCAATTAAATTGTTTTTATCTATATTTAAAAAATCCCAAATAATCCGCTTTTAACCCGAGTTAACCGAGCCACAGGCTGAGCTCAGGCCAGAGGCAGCTAACTAAACATATGACCAAAACTCAACATTGATAAAAGAAAAGATTAAAAATTTTAAACATCAACATGCACCACAATTAGGATGGACAATAAGCTGAGAATCGGTATTGTAACGTAAAGTAAAGAAAGATGATATACTCTCATAAATGTTTCAAGCACTCTTTAGGTTTTCGATCCTTAGAACATTTCTAAGTTCTCTCTTTTTTCTCTCTAGTGTCAAACCTCGAATAATAGTAAAGGAAAAATGATAGTGTGACAAATAAATACCCAAAAATTGAGATGAACAAAAATATAACAAAAAATAATAATAAGAAAAAGGTTACTTTTGAAACTTTACCGTAAAATCTATTGGAAACTTATTCTGCGTATTTTTTGAAAAAGTCTCTCCATTAATTAAAAGCAAGGCAGTATACTACTGTACTTCTTTGGACCTCATATGGTAACGAAATTTTTACTTAATGTTATTATTGTAAAGCCTACGAAGAAGAGGTGAAATGCTGAAACAGTGTCAAATTTCCCAGAAAAGGAAGCAAAGTAGTTCTAGTGCCACTGTGTCTAACATCAAGCTCCAGAAGATTATCCACCTTGCATAATTCTTATTAATATCAAAGAGATAGAGATTGATCAATCCTAAAGTTCATTTTATTTCTTTTTTATACTTTCTCCTCTATGGGTGATCGAGATGAAGCCAAGTCCCCGACTCTGATCCAGCATTGGTCAACGGTCCCACTCGTTACAGAAACTTTTGAAGTACACACATGGCATAGCAGCTAAAAAGTTTGACTTTGGGAAGCTTGTACAAGTGTATATTCATTACATTAGCTCACTAGTGCACCTCCCACCAAAGGTAATAAAAGTCATGAAAAGTGGATTCTTTATTGATCTTTTCCGAATCCAGACTGAGAGAAAAAAGAAAAAACGAAAGTCTCTGAATAATGAACAGAAATCCTGGTCTGAATTGGAGTGTGTACGGATATTGATTATGCAGAGCTTTAACGTTAATGGTGTTCAATTAATAATAAACTAATTACTGGGTCACTTTCGGTCACCCATATGATATTCCACTTGCAGAAATGGGTTGCCTAATCATTTATCTAATTACAACAATTTGAGATACACTTTTTGAACGAATCATTCCCCACATAGGATTGAGTTCCAGTGACTCGTAATGGAAACAAATTCCCGAAAATACATTTTTAACTTTGCTTGATGAACATGCTTACGGGTTGATTAGCAAATAATATAATTACCCATTAAGCGATTTAGTCTCCTTTGACTTGTAACTTGAGAAAAAAGAGAATTTAACCACAGCAATTCCCAGGAAAACTCGTCATCAAGTCCATGACGGCGGTGCCTTTGTTCTATCCAAGCACATGCTGTCCTCTTAGACACTAAATTTATTGGTAACCTAACTGCGTGTACACATTGCTATCTATACATTGGTAAGAAGACGTTGTCCTTCACGAATTAATTCACCAAAGCACTCATCCAAGGTAGGAGGAGGATGACGATTCATTACATTAGAACGAGCGTTCTCAAAATCTGATCACAACTTCATTAGGAATTAATCACGCTTACTGATTTCATGAATAGTCAAAGAGAGAGAGAGAGAGAGAGAGAATCTTGGGACTGTGTAGCACAAACAATGTCAAAAAATTCAGTCCATAAGTTTTGAAAATCAGAAAATTACTCTTGAATACTCCAATTGAAATCTTCTAGCTGAATTCCTTTGATAATAAACCTTTTTCATATATTCCCACGTAGCTTTAGCAATTTTGTATGGGCGCAAATTAAGGACAATTTGAGAATTACAAGACTTTGTAATCCAGGACATCACCCAAGCATTTCCAATTTTCCGTTAAGTTAATTGAGTAGCATTTATAGGAGTTGGAACAGTCCCATCGATATGTCCCCATAGCTCCTTTGCAGTAACATATAGTTGGAATTAAAATTCCCATGTTGCATGGTTCTTTTAAGTAAACTTAACATAAAATTCAGATTGAGATTTACCACTGGCATTTAAAAAAAAAGAACAACAAAAGCAAGTCACAAAGGAACAAGAAATTTCTGAAGCAGCCACACGAAATACTCAATCAGAGATCGCAACAAAAAATACCAAGATGCTTCCACAAAATAGTAAAATAGCACTTCTAAATGAGTAGCCCTGATATCATGATGGACTTGATAGAAAAAGAGAGAGATTTTGGTTGAATATTGTGTCATATTCTCTTGACTTTTATTCAAATAAATAGATGAATATACGACATGATTATAGCTATAACTGTACAATCTAAAAAATGATTATGGGCACTACTATAAGATGATTTACCTCTAATTACAGTTGTACAGTACAAGCAAATACACAACAATTATAATAAAATAAATGTTATCTATATATGGTAACACACATGGATCTGAATGGTAGACCAAAATGAACCATAAAAAATTGTAGGAGAAATTTATTGTCAAGAGTCCTTTAATGGCGTGTTAGTTGTTACAGTTGGACATTAATTATCCCTTATATAAACAGACAAAGACAATCCTCTCTATATCAACCACATAGCCACCAAAAGGTGTGTAGACATATCAGAAAGTGGAAAGTAGCCACCAAAAGGTGTTTACACATATCAGAAAGTGGAAAACTTTGCTTGTTAATGGCTCGGCGTCGAAAAGGAAAGTGAAGAGAATGGATGTACAAGTTAGTCATAACAAAAGGCTTACTTCTCCTGAGTCTGAATTGTCGACAAGAAGGAAAAAGATGATCAGGAGAAACCGAATAAAGACAAAAAGTATGGTCTTGTGTCGTTTCAAGAGCTACCAGATTATATTAAGGACAATGAGTTCATACTTGGCTACTACAGAGCCAACTGGCCTCTCACAGAAAGCTTTTTTAGCATTTTTCGCTGGCACAATGAAATTCTCAACGTTTGGATGTAAGTAAAAGCCCTTATGTTGCTTGAAATAAAGTCTCATCCTTTTTTACGGGCTTATTTACAGCTGATTATACATTTATGCAAGCATTTAGTTGGTTTCTTGCTATTTCTGGGATTGACTATAACAAACAGAATGCAAGTACCTCAAACATCGGATCTCTTTAGCTTGTTTACCAGGTTTGTTTAATTGGAGAAAAAAGAATCAACCTTTCTGTTGTGAGATAGCAGAGTCTTGCATCTTCTGAATGCTCTGCCTATGAGTTAATAGATAACTTTCATATCCCAAATTGTTTCTCAAATTCATCTGATAGAGGATTTGATCCTAGTTGTTTACAAATGCCATGCCTGTAATTCGAAGCTTAATGCAAAACTGCATCAGAACGTATATTTCTTTTACATATTAATTCATAGAATACAAAAAAACATAATTTCCATTCTTCTACTTGGAACAAATTTGTCTATTTGTATAATAAAAGCTCAGGGACTGCTGGAGACTCTGCTTTAAACTTATATCCTGCTGAAAATGATTTACACGTCTGTTAGTATCTTGCATGTCAAGTCTTACTAATGCAGAGACAAACAGTTCTAGTCATTTAAAAGATTTCTTTTAGGTGAGTGATTAGAAAGACATATTTTTCTTATGCCCTATATTGTTTTTTATGTCTATTTATCTAATATCAAATCTGCTTAAGGGCTCCACCAAATTCTGTAATTTGAAGCAGATAATGTTAGAAAATCGAGTCCGGATCTGATCCGACCACAGCGGAATAATCACGAAACTTTTTCATGACTTTTGATTTTCCGAAAATCAAGCTCTATTTAATTCTATAAAATGATTAACAAAAATCATAATAAAGCGGAAACTTAATTCATACCTTATTCCGAAGCTCGATCTTTGTCATGTTGTATCCCTCGAACTATTCCCGAAACTAATCCGTCTCAACCACCTAGCCGCACAAGTGTCCGGTCTCTAACGGTATCTACAAAACAGGTTGAGGGAACTCTATAACTCTTACAGAGAGGGTTAAGCATGAAGTGCTAGCTCCATAGAGCTCAAGCCTATTTATAATAAGCTTTGGACAT